>APFE031368498.1:125464-136461 GCA_000404065.3 Pinus taeda
TGCCATTGAGGCATGCAGGCTCCAAGGCACCAGAAGGGAGTCTCTAGATCAGCTTCCTGGATAATGAGCTGAAGTCGACAGGAAGTGACCTTGATCAAAGGTGGGCCATAATGTTTCCCACATCATTGACACGAGACAAAGGGAGAATGTTGTGGTGAATCAGAATTATGTGAGGTATCAGAGGGAGGTTGTAATCCTGTAGAGGTCAACTTATCTTGAACATATTGGCGGCATGATAGTGGACATGGCAGTATTTGACATCAACGGGTCAAAGGTCATGGTGACGAGGCAATGAGCAGATGGGAGGTCAAAACGGGATCACCCAAACCCACGAAATCCAGTGAAATGTGAGATGATATGTTCCCACCCAGACACGAAAGAAAAGAGGTGTCATGTTCAAGAGCGACATATTGCCGACTCGACAATAATTATGGTTCAATTTCCCCACCATTTCTAGCGAGTATCCAGGTTATTTTTAACAAGCTTGACGGGGATAGCATATGCTTGAGAGGTTTCATCACGACGAAATCCAATGTCATTAAAGTTTTAATGAGTCTGACAAAGGAAAAACTCGGCGTCTTTTCATGTTTAGAGAGTTTGAAAAGACAGTGAAAAGGAAACTCCAGGGGCGTCCTTTTTCGTATTGTCTCTCGAGCCCGAAAAAGTATAAAACCATGCTCGAAAGAACCGCCCGACCATTACAACTGAGGATTACTTTTCATAAGTAGTGATTCCGATCTGAAAAAGTAAAAAAGCGATCAAAACCACGTCGCTTTGTGAACATTAACGAACCGGAAATGACAAGGGTCTGACAATCTTTTCATTTTTTAAACGGTCGGAAAAGGGTTTAAAGACGACTGCCTCTCATATACATTTAACGAGTCGAGAGGGCCAACCCGGAAATCTTTTCATCTTTAAACGGTCAGAAAAGAGTTGAAAGAAGACCTCCATTTTTATTCTCTTTAACGAGTCAAAAAGGGAAAAAATACTCGGCAATCTTTTCATATTTTACAAGTTAGAAAAAGCTTAAAGGTGACTCGGGTATGGGTTATTTTTACACAAGCTTGAACCATGGAGAACTCTGCTTAGACTCTGTTTCATGTTTACACAAGCTTGAAACGAAAAAACTAAGCTTGCTATAAGTTCACATGCCTCCAACATAACGACGCAAAACAAGGTACGTGCCCCCCAAGCTTCATTGCATTCAACAAAGTGGATGGAATGAAGGTTCACTCTCGAGATCTTGGAAAGACTCGACTTGTATTTTACGAGATCTTAATCAAAAGACTCGACTTGGAAAGGGAGTTATTTCATTGTTTAATGAGGTTGACACGTTAAAAGAACTATCCTCGTAACCCTTGTTTCATTTTTTGACGAGCTTGACACAAGATCAAGAACTATGCTCGGTACACCTAATTTCATTTTTTAAGGAGCTTGACACAGGAAAGCGAACTATGCTCCACCCGAACTTCATCATAATGAACAGGAAGTTGGGGCTTCCAAGAGTGGCTCTCCCAGTGGGAGATCAACATCTCAAAAGTCAGGACCCAATGCCCCCAGGACACTATGCATGACGGCGACATCGCTGGATACAGGTATGGGATAGGTGGCCACGTAGTTGATTTGCGGGGGGGCAGATACAACTGGTGGAGAAAAACTAGGAGGGGACGACAACTGCGTAGGAGGCATCGGGGGACTAACAAATGACAATTGATCAATAGTCATGATTCTTCTGTCGTGTGGAAAGCAAACCACACGGAAAAGTGAAGAAACGATGGCCCCCATAGCATAAACATAGTCATGACCAAGGAGAAGACTGAAATCTAAAACACCTTGGGTAACCAACACGTCGATATAGACGGTTTTACCTCCCAAAGTAATAGGGAACTTCGGGAGGACTCCTAGAGATGGACAGGCTCCTCCGTCGAAAGCCAACAGATTCTGTGTGACCGGCCCGAGCTGCGGGGAACCTAAAGCTTGCCAAGTAGTGTACGACATAAGATTAACCGACGCACCTTCATCCAGAACAATGCCAAGTACTGCCATATCATAGGCAAGTACCGTAATTTGGAAAGGCACATGGGATGGAAGGCGGAAAGTGGTTAGGTGACTCCAATCAAAGGCGATGGCCAAACTACTTGGTGGGGGAATCGTATGATCACCCCCATGCTCCATAGGAACCGAAAAGGGACTTTTGGGAGCAGCTGGGATAGGAGAGTCATTTCCAGACTCAGGGGAATCTGAGGAGACGAGAAGAACATGGGAATTACGCCCTTCCAAAATAGAGTGATCGGGTAGTGAACTCAAGTCGACACTCTTTCCGACCAATAGTTGGTCTGGAACAGGCTGGGTAGAGCTAGGTTCAAGAAGAGGAGGCTGGACAAGAGAGGAATTTAAACCAATCTTGTTGTCAGCAGGGGGACGATCTGCAGCTGCAGAAAAACGTTATATCCAATGGGGAGTTGGGGTGAGGGAGCCGCAAGACTTTCCAAGATGTCGGAGGATTTATCCATTAGTGGAAAAAAGTGAAGGGGATGATTGCCTTCACAAAGCCTGCAAGGGATTCGAATCTTCCATTTTCCTTTACTATTCCCAACTGATAGGTTAGCATCGTCGTGAGATTCAGAGGGCGATGAGGGGCGGGCCAGATCGCAAGACTATACTTCTAAGACCCTGGGAATGCCAGGACAATCGCGAAGAAGGTGGTCATCCTTGCACAATATACAAGGAAACTTGACCTTCCGCGGAGGAGTAGAAGGTGGCCCGACTTCAGGTGTACTCGAGGGGGTAGCTGCGCTTTTAGCCTCTCTTTTGAGAGCCTTCTTCTTCTTTGTCTTCTTCTTCTTCTTCTTAGCCACCTGGTTACTCGAATCGAGAATTTCACCAGGCAAAGTAGAAGATGAGGATGTAGAAGTGGGTGTAGAAGGGGAGAGGTCCACCTTAGAATCAACATGAGGTTGTTCAGGTGGAGGGATTGATTGATCAGTAGGTGGGACGACAAGGACCAGGGAGGTTGAGAACAACCAAACAGGCAACCCAATAGTTAACCCTGGGAGGGACAACGTTGCCATGTAAGGAGCACCAACATTCCCGAGAGGAGGGAAATGACCAGGATTCCCGTCAGGGGGGGAACTTGGGTTGGTGAACCCCGAAAAATTTGCCATCAAGAACGAAAAAGAAACCTACTCAAGCTAACACGAACAAGACCTAACCGGGTAAATGTAATCGTGGTCGAGTAAATTTTTAAGACATTAGGACACAACTTGACCTTTTCATGTTTTAAGAGTCGAGAAAAGGACAAAAGATGACTCTAGTCGCCTTCGAATATTTAAGGAGCCCAAAGTGACAAATGCTCAATAGAGCCTTTTCTTTTAATAAGTCCGAAAAGGATCAGAAAATGACTGCTCTGGAGAAACTAGGCAAGGGGTTTACCAGACAATCCGTAAAACTGCATATACACCTTAGCGATCATATGAAAGCCAAGGACTTTTTGTACGACAGTCAATCTTTCCGAATGCTGTGTTCGGTGCGTTACGGGCTGTAAGGCGGTAGACACGGCTTCCTATGGATCAAGGATGATAACCTAGTGGAGTCTCCCCATATATACGCGATGGTACGTGGGAGCACAAGTCCGCACTAGACCATAGTTGAATCACACAAGGAGGAATCACCCAACCTTAATGTGAGAACAAAAGTGACTAGGTTTAACGACGCCGGAGCACGTCTCTAGCCTAGACCTCTAGATGTTTGTGTTATGTTCCAATGCATTGTTAAGTTTATTCAGTTCAATTTATGGTTGATCTTCAATTAAGTTTCGATTTCAGGTCCTACCGTATGTAATCTTTCACAATTGCCTAGATGCAAGCTATATGCCAAAGAATACCATTTCGTTCAATGAATACTAACTATGAGAGAGTTAAGAGTTTTCAATCAAACAAAGTGAGCACAATCAATCAAATACCCTAATGCAGCTAATGGCAAATAAACAAAACTTTTTCTTTTCAATAATACAAATAACGAAAAGTCCTATTCCATTAACTTTTGAGTGCAAAAGAGATTATTTGATTTTTTCTTTCTTTTCAAAGGCACAATGCACTAGAATGAATTTTGAAAGATAATAACACTGAGCAAAGAGGAAAATTCACTCAATGAAGACACAATGAAATCCCAAGATACTAAAACAGTTCTCCACATTGAAAGGAAAACAAAGGCTTTGTACGAGCTATGTGATCTAAGTTCAAACAAGGCTAGAATGAAATCCAAGAAAACAAGAGCAAGTTACTCGGAAATCAATCAAAAATACTTTAACAATCACTGAATAGGTGCGAAAAGCAATCACAAAGTTAACTGGACAATCAAAGAACCCAAAAGCTCCCACGGGAGGCTCGACACACACGGCCATTAGATGCCCTAGGGTTGAGGTGTGAAATCGATGGAAAGAGGCAAACACCCGAAGGACAAAGTTTGAGAAACAGTCAAACAAGGCTCAAACACACTCCAACAACTGAAAAAGACATGGAAAAATGCAAATCCAAGCTCAGAAAGCAGGAAAACAAGTGGATTAAAAAACTAAGAGGCCCGGCACGACTGTCAGGCTGCAACTCACGCTAAATAGGGATTGGCGCGGGTTGTCAATTAGCAACAAGGGCCACTAGTGCGACTGTGAAGGGAAAAACCGCGCTAACAAAGTTTGCCAATTTCAAAAGAAAAATACGTAGTCCAAGGCTTGGGTCACAATCTCTAGGCAAGCCAGGAAACAAGGGGCAGCAAGAAATTCAATTCCAAAAGCTTATCTAAGCAAGCAAACAAGAGAAAACCAAAGAGGCAAGACAAACTCCAAATTGTTCAGTTCGTAAGCCAAACCGGAGATAGACTGAAGCGGCTTTGATCTACTTCACTACTGCAAAGCAATAGTGTTTTGAAGGCTATCTAGTCGTGTTTCAGACCCCGTCAAAGTTTACAAATTAAACAACAAGCTAAACTCCCCAGCGGAGTCGCCAAATTGTTGGAGAGGTGAATCCCCTCTACGGATAGAGGTGATCCCTACTAGCCCAGAACGGGTCTAGCAACAATCAAACAATGCTATCATGCAAGTTCCTAATTGCAAATAACAGGTAGGTGATGAAGAACTACTTGGATTCCAACGCTTTCGTTCGTAGAAGAGACGTCGCCCACGCTCCTTTGCCTTGGCCGGTCACAATCCTCCACTATCTTCATGAATGGACACCTGCACACAAAGAGAACAGCACAAACACAAGCGTGAAATCTAATATATGCAATTATACATCAGTCAGGAAGGACATAATTCAACATTAATCATTACAACAATGAGAATGGAACCATAATTATAGTCATCTATTATTAATAATCAACAAAGGAGAATACAACCAGCGTCCTGACGTCAAGTCCTCCTTTGGCTAGGTGCTCAGCTACATAAGTCTTGCAAAGATCGAAGGGATGAGGGACAAGCTCTCTCTCTCTTTGGTGACAAGATCTCATTACTTAGGTAAATCCTTATGGACACAAAGAAGGCTCTTGCAACTCTAATCTCTTGATATCCTCCTTTCAGCACAAGTATTGCCACTAAAATCAGAACTACAAAAACTAGCTTGCTCAAGGCATGGAGATAAGCTTTTATAGAGGAAAAGGAAGAGATAAGGTCAATCTCAACAATAATGGATTTGGCTTCATCACTTGGAAACTCTTCTATGGAATGGTGGCAAACTACTTCCCATTCAAGGAGATTCGAAGCCAAACCATCTTCACTTAACTTGGATGCAGTTGGTGAATGAGTTGGATAGAACTTTCGGAGGTTTAATTAGCTCAAATCTTTGCCCAAAAAGGTTGGCGCGATTGCGACTCTGGGACAGAGCGCTAATGGCGCGCTCTTTCAATAGGATTTTCCCCATTGGTGTGGGCATAACACAGTGGACCAGCGCCAATGTAAAAAGGACTATTTTTAAGGGCAAAGAGCAGGAGATGTCTTCAGGGCATATGTAGCTCATGTTCAGAGGTGAATGATGCAAGTGGTTTCAAGTCTTGTCACTTCTCACAGGTCCCGGAATGAGTCCTCCAAGGTGCAGGAGAGGGGTAATAAGGACGGTGACAAATGGTGACAAATTACTGTGTAACAGTCTTAACTCTTCCAACAACAAAGGGACTCAAGTGTGCAATTTATTTAATTGGGTTTAAGCTCAATTCTTTATACTATGTGGTGGTGATTTTATCAAGTCTATTATCATTTGTTGTCTTCACTTGATTTCTCTGGTGGGGTTGCATTCCTTTGGAGTGGTGATGACATTTAATCCTTCCCAGCTAAAAATTCCCTCTAATTTGATCGCTTTTTTAGTCAACATTATTAAAACTTGACCCACCACCTTGCTTTATCCCTTCACCTCACTCTATCAACCCTTCCCAACCCTTAACACTGACTTTGAGCTCCAATCCTTTGGGTGGAATTTTATCTCTCTTTATATTCATTGCATGCCTACTTTCTATTTGATTGACTCTAAGTTTGCCACCTAACTTTGTGCATGCTCCATACCCAATCAGCCCCTCCTTAGCCTAGTCATTTTTTTAGTGTTGCATTCCCCTGGGTGGTAATCTATTACTCTTTCTCTGCACTACTTACTCATTGTTTCATTGAATTTTTCCCTCATGCATCATGTTAGGGTCCAACCCTAACCCCTTTATTTATGTAATAAGCTCAAGGGTCCTAGTTAGAGTCATAGTTATTTAATTGAGTCAATAAAGCATGTAAGTGGTTATCTGCATTAATAATAATTGTAAGTGGTTGACCCGCATTATAGAAAAGGGACCATAATTAGTTATAAACATACCATATTTAATAAATAAAGTGGTTAACCCGTGTTATGCAAGGGACCACTAGTAGTTAGGGTTTTGGATGTCATTAAGCTATAAATAGTCATAGATAGCAAGAAAATAATCATTGAGCCTTATTGTATTTGAGCTCTACTCTATTAAAGGTTTCCCCCTCGAAGAGGCAAGTGAAAATTGTAATTTGTTTCTAAATAATAAAATATCCTTGTATCTTGTCTCAACTCATATGATATCTCTATGTTTCCAGCAATATTGTTTTGTATTTCTGACATTTTGTTATTCTCGCAAGTCAAGTGCATAACAAGTGGTGTCAAAGCACTTTCCAAGGCCAGATGTACCTTCAATTTTCACAGACATTTTTTTAAGCTATAGATGTGTTCTAGCATCTTTAAACCACGAGATCTATTGTTGTGTGGATAAACCTGCAAATTTGGGGAGGCATGCACATAGGAACTACAAGAGGTGGTCACACTTGTTGGACTCCCTTGTAACCCATGTGGTTACCCCTTCAAGTAGTATCACATTAGACAGAATTTTGCATGAGCTGCACTTCCACATACCCTTGGGTATGTCGAAAGCCCCCTAGGGTAACCCAAAACCTCACCTTAAATAAGTCGTTGGTCATTTTGTTGCGAAATTACACTGAGAAAACACTTAGGGAGATTACTCACATGTACAATAGGGTAGTCGGATAGTACTGCTAAGGGTATGGTCGATAATCCTTAGCTAGATCTCTGAAAGGTTGGGCCAAGTACTATTATTGGACCCTAGCATATCTTGTGATCTATAAAACTTGACACTCCTTTGTGACCATATTTTCCTTAAGATCGTCCCCTACCTTATCATCCAGATCAGATCTAGTAGTTGGGGTTCGTCCACCATTGTACAAATCAGATCCAACAGTTGGAGTTTTCACATCATAGATTAGTCTCTTTGTGCAATGAGGGTTTTGGCCGTTGTTGGGTAGCGGATCCCCCCATAGTATGTTTTTGGGGTTTGAAGCCTGAATTTTGATCAAGTGTAATGTAAAGACCCCGCGAAATGCGGGCACGGAGCGCGAGAGTCTAGAGTTGTCTGCCCTAAGATAATGTAGTTTAATGTAGAGTGTGTCGGCCTACCCATGGTCTGCGGACCATGGGGTTGTATAAATAGAGCGAGGCTCTAAGCGTAAAGGGAGTCTTAGCTTTGAGAAGTCATATAGGTTTTTGGATGATGAATTAGCTCTGAGTCTGTAAGTCCGAATCTTGGGTTGTAGTAGTAGTAAGAGGCTCTATAACTGAGTGCACAAAGGACCCCTGTAGCTTAGTGCGCAGGGAGGAGTTGGCATTGTATTTGAATAGAGGATTAATAATAGATAAGTTGATTTTGAAATATTGTGTGTTTATGCTCCTATTATGTTTATGCATCTCTTTATGATTTTATGATTGCACGCATTTGGTCTGAATGTTGAATGATTAATGAGAATATTGGGTATATGCAATTAAGTTAAGATCTATAATAATAACACAGTAAGGATAAAGGATCTAGAGAACACCTCTTCGTGCTCTTTACAGAGCTGCGAAAGCAGTCACACAAGCTGCGAAGGACAGATGGCTACGCGGAGCATCATAGGCATGCGAGTTCAGTTCGTGAACTTCCTAGACTTCATCAAGACATCCCTAGGGTGTAGAAACTTGGTTCCATCACCCTCCCATACCACCTCGAGTGAGACCTCAGTCTGCACGCTGTGGACTGTTGCCGAAAGGGCCGGTAGTTTAGGGATTTGTTTAGCTAAATCACTCCTGAACCTGGGTCAGGCCCCAACAAGCCAACAAATGGTTCCATTGCCAGGACCGGGATCTGCGTAAGGGATGTCCGATGTCGTGCCATTGGAACCCTACAAAGGAGGAAAATGAAGAGTGGTTGGACAAGAAGCTTCACGATTTTATGACACAGGAAAAGAGAACTCCGCAGATATTTGAGAAGAGGTGACTGGATCGCTACATATATACAGAAATCCATGAGATCTTCTTCGCATCCTTCACTTCTGAATTGTATGAGTGGATCATGAGGTCAACCAACGACCAGGGAAGGTATAAGCTCGATCAACCGATAGTGTGGACTCTAGAATTAGAGTGCAAACTAGAGACATCGAAAGATAATATCGTGCGAGCTATGGACCATTGGCTCAACTGGATAATAGGGGGATTTATCACTGAGTTTGTGATAGACACAACCATGAGTTATAGTGATGTAGAATGACATTTTCTCAAGGGACCCCGAGGTAAGTACATTAAATCTTTAAATACCTAGATTAAGATGTTGTTATGTGAAAAGCAAGTTATGCGAATACATTAATGTTTGGAATGATGCGAAGCAGAAGAATCCACAAAGGTAGTGGGGAATTAGGAAACAATCCCTTGATTTCACCTTCTCGAGAGAGCAAGGAAGAGCTCGCTCGGGTCTCTCTGAGAAGTGCGGTCAATTTGATAAGGCAACGAATTCCGTAGTTACCACCTCCACTTATGCCACCACCTGCTTCCCCTCCTTCACCTCCATCTTCACCCACCCCACCTCCACCACCCCCACATTTCAGCATGGCAAGCACGATCAAGCTACCTATATTCAAAGGAGTAGGGAATAAGGATCCGGACTAGTTATGGTTCATGGTAAGAGCAGTGTGGGAAGCACAAGGGGTCATGGACGACAACATTAAGAAGGCCACATTGGTGAGTGTGTTGTAGGATCACGCGTTCACATGGTATATCAAGCACTCGAATGATCACCCAAATGTAGGAATAGCAGAGATCCAGAATGTGCTAAACAGAGGATTTAGCCGACCGAAATCAGAGACACAGTTAATCATCGAATTTAAAGAAATTGCGATGCTTCCAGGTGAGACCCCTTGGGATCTGGATCAACGGCTAAAGAGTATGATCTGCAAGGCTAATATGATGCTAACGGATTTGCAGCACAATGCATGGTTTGTGGCGTCTTTGACACCATACCTGAGGACAGTGCTGTCACAGTAGAAGCTTTCAACCCAAGCTGAAAAATTGGAAATGGCGATGAGGTTGCATGAAACACCGATACAGGATCCGGGGCTGGGAGTTCAACAAATCCACACGTATCTATAGAATCTTTGCCTGGAAATGCAAAGCTTGAATCAGGATAGGGCACTGTAGCCGGAGGCACGCGAGGGAAGTGTGGTGCATAAAATGCAAAGGCCAGGGCCATGACAAAGACCATTGTCTGGTATTTGCAAACTACTTGGCAGGAGGGGGGACCAATGCCATTGAGACCAAAGGCACAGGAAAGGCCAAGTGCGACACCCGTGCTATGGTGCGCGATCTGTCAGATAGGGGGAAAGCACACGATGGGTAACTATCATTTGTTGCAGAAGTATACACAGACTCCCTAGCAACTATTTTGTAATTTTTGTAGATCGGTGGGCCATGATGAGCGTACTTGTTGTAGCTACGAGTTGATGATGGAGCGGATCCCAACCTATAGAATGAAGATAGAAACGCGAGGCCTCAAACCAGCCGTGGGGATGGCACACGCTAGATTTCAAGGCCGATGTCGAGGACAAGGAGGAATGGGACTAGGAATGGGTTGCAGACAGTTAATTTGTTACAATTGCAAAGGATCAGGGCACTATGCCTGTGATTGTACCAACCCGACGAGAGTATCCTGTTCATACTGTGCTCAATTTGATCATGAAATGATAGATTGTCCTACGCTGATCACACAGATGTGCAAGAAAGGGGTACTCCAACCTACTCCAACTCAAAATATTCAAACGATGAGGTATGAACCACGCGAAGAAGACCCAAATGTGAATATAGTGCTTAGAAGCGGTGCGAAGGGAAGATAAGGGGAAGCAGCCCGAGGAAGATACATGGGTTCGCAAGGCCCCTACAAAGAAACTTGAGTTTGACTTAGAACGCACAAAGGAGACATTCATGGAAGCTGTTATCACTTAAAACCACAGTTCACCTATGTCCAAAGATCCATATAAAATTTTTGATTCAAGTAAATAGGTTTTTAGGTGTGTCACTTTAAGTTTAGTTTTCCAAAGGTATTGACATGAGTCCTTGTTTAAAAACCGTTAGATACCCTCTCTCATGATAGTTAAAGCATGTCATGTCTTGATTACATCATTCTGACTTTGCACA
>APFE031368498.1:136500-160485 GCA_000404065.3 Pinus taeda
TGTTCCAACCAGTTTAAAATTCATTCACTGTTATAAAGAGTTAGCCATCTTTTTGCTCTTAAATGCATATCAAAACCTGTGAGAGAGCCCTCTCTGACTAGGGAGGCTAATCCTTAGTCTAAAGTCTGGTTTGAAACAGTTGCATGAGATCTCACTAAGTAGCAACCCTTAGTACATGGTTTTGTGACAACAGAAGCTAAGAAGAGCTTCGTGGAGGCCTCCACTTTAGGTAGTAAGGATCAACCAGAGACAGGAATGGATCCTTCTATGCTTACTACATTTCTGGAGACATGCATGAAATTGCTGCACGACCATAAGGTAATTAAAGGACTACAGGAGTTGATAACTAGGTGCGCAGGGTCAGGGGAACCGCGTGCAGTCTGGAAACTGGGAAAGAATGCATTACGCACTAGGAGGAAATGAGATTAATGGCACATATTAGCGAGTATGAAATGGATCAGGTAATCCTAGACCTGGGGGTTTGGACACGAATGCATTACCAATGCGGACATGGGAATGCATGGGTAGGTCCAGGTTACAGTGGTCTCCTATTCAATTACGAATGGCAAACCAACAAAAGATTTTTCCCATGGGGGAGGCTACAAGGGGTAACTGTTGATATCGAAGGTGCGAGCACACATACAGACTTTGAATTAATAGCTATTGCCGATGACAGCAATCCTTATCCCACATTGCTAGGAATAGATTGGGCCACCGATATGAATGGAGTCATCAATCTGAAGAAGCAGAAGATGATATTCGAGAAAACGTCCCTACGCATAGTAGTTCCACTAGACCTAGCTAAAGGAGTGCACTACACCGAACCAGTGTGTGACGATGAAAGTGACGATGAGATGGATTGTATTTACCAAATAACGCTGCAAGACTAGGATTAGGTGAATCTGACTGTAGATGGGAGAATCTCATGGGAGCGCGAGAGTTCCTGTACTTTGAATTCAGACGAAGAAGTAGAACGTTGGAAAAACTAGTTGCACGAAGTGACAATGTTGAATTGAAACATGATGATTAGATCCCTGCGCTGCGTGACAACAGAGGCAAGGTAATTGCCAACATATGATGGAGTAACAACGGTGGATGAATTCCTAGACAAATTTGAAAGCGCAATATAGGAACAGCAGCGGTATGATGCGCTAGAATGGGTGTTGCATGCAACAAATACACTATGGTGGAGTACACATCAAAAGACTATTGGAAACTAGCACGAATGTAGAAGAGGGATGTGCTTACAGTTTGGGAGTCCCCAGTGTCGAACAAGAGCCAGGCAGCTAAGATGAAGCAGTTTGCACGCCCACCTATGTCGATGGGTGCAGACATGTGCTGTGCAAGCACATCCTAGACTAAGGATTGAAAATTAGAACCTAATATGACAGTAGGAAAAGTGATGCATGCCACAAATAGTCCACATCAAAGCATTCACAAAGCTATGCAGAATCATGAACAGAGCTTACTAGGTGGAACGAACTGATTGGGACCTGCGCGTGCCAACGGTCTGATGGGCCTATGGGGCCATGCATAAGAACCTGATTGCGAGAATGATTCTAGAGATGACAATCAGAGTCAAGGTCGTAGCTTTGGGAATGAATCCTCATTCAATAACTCCCATAATTGGGATAGAATGCGAGGACCAGAGCGAAGAAAGTATGCAGTCGCGCAAGGATAAACATATGCAAATTCAAGAAGCCATTCAGCGAGGGAATGTTGAGCTTCGCGAACTCGAAGAAGATCGAGTACAATTGAAGTAGAAAATCATATTAATGGACGTGGATATCAAAAAATTGGAAACCAAAATCACGCAAGCATTATGCGTCAACAGAAGGATAGGGAAACGTATGGGAAACCCTACCACCACACTAGAAGATTGTCGCCAAGAGTTCCTGGCTATACTACCATGGCTGCAGCTGTACCTTATCAGACAAAGTAACCAAGGAAGCGCACCACATAAGGAAGTACACAAGGTGCTGACTGGCACGAGGGTAACTAAGGAAGGCCCACGGACCGAGTTGGAAGGTGACTTGAAGCCTCACACCAGTAGTGCGACCACCTGACTATCTGGAGGAAGCACAGTCTCAGTGCTCCAAGCAGCTAAAAGAGAGCGTGAGACTATAAAAGAGTCTATATGGGAGCTGTGTGACATGGAAGCTATGCGCAGGACCAGTATGAAGCATGGGCCGTGTTCGCACATAAGAGGCTACGCTACCATGCGGGTAGGCTGGAAAGTGACCGTTGGTGTACTGTTCTTGACAAGGTGTCCAATTTAAGGCAACGAGGAGTGGATGGCAGGCAATTAAGACACAAAGTCAAAACTAGATTTGGGACTATTTGCTGCCATTCTCGCATTAATGAGCCTAATATGGGCGAAACGGTCGAATTTGAATTCAAAAGGGCCTATAAATCATAGGTGGCTCTCCAGTGAACAACCCTTGGTGTTTTGAGAATTCAGTTGTTGTGTTATCAAGTTGGTATGAACCTGACGAATTTGGAGGTTGTAAGAGCAAATTCGTGGTTTGAAGCATTGCCGAAGGAGACACAAGATTCCCTGATCAGAATGATGTTCACAACCAAGGGAGCTACGTAGAGCTCTATGCCGTCAGTAGGGGATGCACTGGAAATCCCTAAATTTCCTCGGATGCCGAGGCCCAAATAGGATCCACAGGTAGCAAGATAAGTCTGTATGTCTCCACGAAATTCGCAGTTTTGTAAACTATCTATGGAAGATAAGGGTAAGACAGTTAACATTGAGACAAACAATGAGGAGGAGTATCTTCAGGCCTTTGTAGAAGAGATTGAACCAAATGAAGAAGTGGTGGGAGACATTTATTCAGTGCGCGCTGCAGCAAAACTACCCAAATATGTCCCCCCACGGAAAGGGAAGGAAAAAGTAACCAAGGGTGTGGACACCATTAAGAACGCACTCAAAACCCCACTCCTCCCAGATGTAATTCTATTTGAGGGTTTAGCCCTGGGCCACGTACCCATGATGAAATTTGAAGATTGGGACCTCACGAATAGCGAAAATTTCCCACATCTGAAGACTAGCCAACTTATGAAACAAAGCAATTAGGGGGTAGTTACAGCACTACAACCATGGAAATGGCTGCGCGGGGTGGAGGATGCTGGGCTACTCCACCTACTATGGATTCCGCACTTTCACTGGGGCACCATTCACGATATTCGTCATGAGGGAACTGCTTTGCCTAGTGCATGAGGGGCACTTGTGGTTGGAGGATCTGATTCCCATTATGGCGAAGCTAATTCATAGGATTTCAAACCTTCCCTGCATGGGAAGGGACCCCGCAGAAATAGCTGGCCAAAACGGAGACTTGGCGCTCGCAGAAGCCATGAAGAAGAAATACAAGTTAGAGAAGAAGTAGAGTGGCTATGTGATTACTAGCATTCAAGACAAAGGGGTGCACATAGCCACTCAATTTCTGGCAGGAAAAGTGATGAGGAAATGTCATAGAAACGAGGTACCAATAACAGTCATTGCGCTAGCCGAGCAATGCGCCGAGGGGGTACAGTTCAACTGGGCACAATACCTCTGTTAGGAGTTCCTAACAAACTGCAAGGAGGCTCAGGAGCAGGGTAAGACCTTCCACTACGCGTGGTTGCTCTTATCCAACTTGTTAGTTGTAGGATAATTATCAGAGGACAGTCAGTTTCCTCCCCTAGACCAGGACTTGCCAGAGGCAGCGAAATACATGTCACTCTAGGCGACAAGGCATGGCACGCGCATCCGCAAGATCAAGATATTTTGGATACTCATGGAGGAAAGCATACAGATATGGATCCACAAATCATCGCGTCTATCCCCCACAGTATATGACATCGGAGCTTTGCAGACTTTAAGGCAGATATGCACAATGTGAATATCAAGGCGCGGAAGGACCTAAAGCAAAACTGGACCAAACTCCCATTCATCACAATCGATGACGTAGTGTTCATGGTGCTCGACTCATGGCCACCTGAATGACGCGGCCCGGATCTGGCAGTGCGTGATGAGGCAGCAATAAAAAGACAGAAGGATGTCGCCAAGCTGCTGGCACAACAGAAACAGAACGAGCAGCTTGCCGAGGAGGTTAGGGCTTCCTGCAAGGCAGTGAAGGCCACTGCAGAGCAGACCAAGGCTGCCAAAAAAATAGCAGCAGCAGGGGCGACCACGACGTAAGAGGAAAGAGGCCCAGACCTAACCACAGGACATGGGACAGATGATACAATGGAAGGCGCGGACCCAAGCACAACCTCTACACAATTAAAACAGGCGCACCAGATGCAACAAACAAGGCCAAGAAATAAGACCAAGGCTTCCAAATTGGATGGGGAGCCTATGACATTAACAGAGGGTGATCTATACGACATTGGTGACACGGTTCGTGAGGTCATCAGGGAGGCGCTCCGAGAAGCAATGATGGAGCAGAAGAATGTGTTAGTGGCGCTCAGGGCACAACTGCGAGGATTTTAAGTGCGACTCCCATAAGGAGGAATGGTAACTATCTACGGTGCCATGGGAGCATCGCAATAAAGTAGTTGTTGCGGGCCAAAATGGTCAAAACTGTCGCACTGCCGAAAGGATCATTGACAGCGGATAGCATGGAGGATAGGTCCATGGTAGGACGGATCAAGGGACTTGGCCTAAACTTAGCTACCCTTCTACGGGAGATTTTATACCAGTTACAAGATGGAGCGATGACAGAACTCTGCACTAGAGAGGGACGTGCAGTGAAAATGCTAAGTGAACAACAAATCAATATCGAACAGCTTCGCCTACAAAGCGATGAAGCGGTGGCTCAGAACCAGCAGTTGGAGCAGATCGTTGAGGAAGCATGTCGCCACATCCCAGAACTGGAAATTGCAATAGATTTTCCAGTAGGAATGCGGATCCACAAGTTGGCAAGTGGATTCCGTGAGGCGAAGGAGGAAGCTATGAGGATCCAACTAGACCTCAACCTGCAAATTGTTGAGCTATGATTGAAGGCGCAACCCTCCACACCCCCAGAAGTCAGAGAGAAGTGTGCAAGTGATATCCAAAAAGGGTTGGAAGAAATTGAATAGGCAGTGCAGAGCTGCACCACGTTGTTGGAAGAATCCTTCAGAGTCCTCACAACCTTACAGGAGGACCCCACCATACAACGGTTGGAAACCAAAGTGCGAGAGCTTCAAATGCAATATGATAGCATGCATAAGATGGTTCAGACAGTGGTCCTAACTCAGTGGCTTGCGAGATTACAACACGCAAAGGCATTGAAGGAGCAAGTGCACACAGCGTGCCAAAAGAGGCAGTACTGAAAGCACGCATCTAACCTTGGATTAATGAGGCCTTCCTCATCACGGCTGACATCAAAGGAAAACTCGTGCAAATGAAAGTGATGCATGACCTAAGACAAAGATTTTACCCTGACACTGAGCATTCGGCCAAGTGAGCAGAACAGATCCAGCGAACAACAGAGCAGTGCACTCCGGATCTTCGCACAACATAGGTATAGTTGGATGGGCTTCGCACAAAGATCATCGTGCCAGCAGAGTGACTCGGGACGAGTCATGATGATTGTGTTTTGGGCCTGTTGGGCAACAGATCCCCCCATAGTATGTTTTTGGGGCTTGAAGCCCAGATTTTGGTCAAGTGTAATGTAAATACCCCATGAAATGAGAGCGCGGAGTGCGAGAGTCTAGGGTTGTCTGCCCTAAGATAATGTAATTTAATGTAGAGTGTGTCGACCTACCCATGGTTTGCGGACCATGGGATTGTATAAATAGAGTGAGGCTCTAAGTGTAAAGGGAGTGTTAGCTTTGAGAATTCATATGGGTTTTTGGATGATGAATTAACTCTGAGTCTGTAAGTCCGAGTCTTGGGTTGTAGTAGTAGTAAGAGGCTCTGCAGCTGAGTGCGTAGAGGCCTGGTAGAGTTTGTAGCTGTGTGCACAGACCCCTGTAGCTAAGTGCGTAGGGTGGAGTTGGGATTGTATCTGAACAAGGGATTAATAAAAGATAAGTTGATTCTGAAATACTGTGTGTTTATGCTCCTGTTATGTTTATGCATCTCTTTACAATTTTATGATTGCACGCACTTGCTCTGAATGTTGAATGATTAATGAGAATATTGGGTATATGCAATTAAGTTAAGATCTATAATAATAGCACAATAAGGATAAAGGATCTAGACAACACCTCTTCACACTCTTTACAGAGCTGCGCGAAAGCAGTCGCACAAGCTGCGAAGGACGAACGGTTGCACGGAGCAGCGTAGGCGCGCAGGTTCGGTTTGTGAACTTCCTAGACTTCATCAAGACATCCCTAAGGTGTAGAAACTTGGTTCCAACACCCTCCCATACTACCTTGGGTGAGACATCAACCTGCGCACTGCAGAATGTTGTCGAAAGGGCCAATAGTTTAGGTATTTGTTTGGCCAAATCACTTTTGAACCTGGTTCAGGCCCCAACAAGCCAACAACCACCATAGTCTAGATTATATTGTTGCCACACATTTTGCAGTGCCAAAAATTTGGGGTTTCAATTAATATAGTCCAAGCTTGACTTTCGTAAGATATTTGGTGGTATTAAGCATTCTAGATTTTGGCCACCACAATATTTATTAGCTGGGAGTAAAACGCCTTTCGGAGTAATAAAAAAAAAATTTGGAGCCATTACAGGATAGCTGCAAGAGACCTATCCCATAATATTCAGGACAACAAGTTGATCGCAATAGTATCGTTCCCCTGTAAGCCCCTAATTTTAGTGCAGTCCTAATTTTTCCCTGACGTGGCTTCAAGTGACCCACATCACTACTCTTAAGTAAGCTCAAAATTTTATCGAAGCTAGTGTATGTATGGTACCAAGTCTCAAGTTACGGTCGTAGAGAAGGCAGTGGAGAAAGTCAAAGCTCTCGAGAAAAAATTTGATGGCATCCATGCATCCATTGATAAACTCATAGATGCATTAACTACCTTGCAAATGCCTCCCAAACCCATAAGGGAAGAGCATAGTGTTGATGCACACATAGAACAAGAACCCACCCATCACATTCATTTCCATGGAGGTCACTAATATTCAAGGCACCGGACACCTAAGTTGGATATGTACAAATTTGATGGCTCTAAACCAACAATATGGGTGGCACAAATGGAATAATATTTATTCCTTAACAATATCTGGGAAGAGGAAACTAAACTACATGTGGGAGTGCTTTACTTGGACCATGAGTGATGGTAGTGGCATAAGAAATGCTATCCAACTAGGACAACTTGGAACATATTCTCAAAGGCCATTTGTGACTGCTTTGATTGGGAATATCACTTTATAGGTTGTCTCACTAAGCTCAGGCAAATGGGTACAATAAGGAACTACATTGCAGCATTTTAAAAATTGGCCATCCGGACTGAAGGACTAGGAGATTCCTTTTACTTTTAACATTTCATCAGTGGCTTAAAGGAATTTATCCAAGCCCATGTTAGAATGCATCACCCAATTACTTGTTTGGAAGCATCTAACAAGGAATTATAGGTAAAAGTAACTTTGAATGCCCAATCTAATTGTCCAAAATTCGTCACAGGGGCACGTCCCACCCCGCTACGAGCCCCACCCAAACACTCAAGGTTTAAAAAGTGTCTTTTGCAAAAATGGTTGAAAGATGGAAACAAGGAATCTCCTACTATTGTGATGAAAAATACTCCCTGTGACATAAATGCAAGGAACCAAAATTATTTCAAATTGAAGCTTTCGAAAATAACTCCACCGATGAAGCTTTAGCTACTGAAGTGACTAAGGAGGAAGAGGATGAACCCCTAACAACCACAGACACTTATACTCCAGCTACACCAACCATGGCCAACATTTCTTCTCCCCATACTCAAAACCTAAGGTTTTATTAAACATCAGCCAGTAGTGGTGTTGATTGATAATGGCAGTACACATAAATTTTTCCATAAGAAAGTAGCAGAAGCAGTTCATTGTTTTTCAAGGCAGTATCTAATTTCCAATTCCTTATTGTTTATAAGGGAACCATGAAATGTGAAGGTCATTATGAAAATATTAAGCTTCAAATGGGCGATTATCACCTCAAAACCCACATGTTTGCTATTGAAATGGGTGGTTGTGACATTGTCCTTGGTCTTGAATGGCTCTGCACATTAGGCCCTATCACTATGGACTTCCAGGAGTTATATATGAGCTTTAAGCAGAATGGCAACACTCATACACTGAGGGGACTCCATGCAGCTGCTCCTACTACCACCAACTCACATCGAATGGAGAAGATTTTAAGAAAGGACCATCATGGGATAGTCACACAATTCAATGCCATTCATGCCATTGAATCCACTCCTCTTCCCATTCATCCCAAGATTCAACAGATATTAGATCACCACTAGTGGGTATTTGATAGACATGAGCTCCCACCCTCTAGGGGTGAACATGATCATAACATCCTCTTGCTACCGGGTACCCAACCACCAAATATCCACCCATATCAATATCATTTTGCCCAAAATAATGAAATTGAAAAAATCATCAAGGGACTCCTTGAAGTAGGTGTTATTCATCCCAATGCTAAACCTTATTCATCTTCAGTGATCATGGTTCTAAAGAAAGATGGTGAATGGTGCATGTGTCTAGACTTTAGGGCCCTTAACAAGCTCACTATCAAGGACAAATTCCCTATACCAGTAGTTGATTTGCTTGAGGAACTACATGGTGCCAATTTTTTTACTAAGACAGACCTCTGCCCAAGCTGTCACCAAATATGGATGAAGAAAGTTTACATTCCCAAGAGATCCTTCCAAACTCATGAAGGCCATTGTGAATTCCTAGTCATGTCATTTGGTCTTTGTAATGCCCCATCCACTTTTCAAAGCCTCATGAACCACCTTCTAAAACCGTATCTCATAAAATTTGTCCTGGTAATTTTTTATGACATTCTCATCTACAACATAACATGGGACACCCACCTTCAACATGTTGACTAGGTATTGAAATTGCTCCAAGATCATAAACTATTTGTCAAATTATCCAAGTGTTCCTTTGGCATGGAAGAAGTAGAGTATTTGGGACATGGTCGTGAAGGAGTAAGGGTTGATCCAAAAAATATTCAAGCAATGCAAGACTAGCCCCAACCAAAAACATTGAACATTTTGAAGGGATCCTTGGGTCTGATGGGCTATTTTCGCAAATTTGTCCACAATTATGGATGCATTTCCCAACCCCTCACTAATATTCTCAAGAAAAATTCATTTCTTTGGAATGAAGCAGCTCAACAAGCCTTTTTGGCTCTCAAACATGCCATGTGCTCCACTCCAGTATTGGCCCTACAAGACTTTACAAAAACTTTTCTGATTGAATGTGATGCTTCAAGTATGGGCATTGTTGCAGTATTAATGTAGGAAGGTAGACCATTGGATTTCATGAGTCAACAACTCAGTGGCAAGCATCTAGGTCAATCTACATTTGAAAAAGAAATGATGACCATCTTATATGCAGTCGACACTTGGAAACCATACTTATTGGGGCGTTGTTTCCAAATCCGCATTGACCATCATATCCTAAAATATTTCCTCGAGCGGCGTCTATCATCGCCACAACAAAATAAATGGCTCGCAAAAATGTTGGGATATGATTATGAGAAAATTTACAAGAAGGGGCATGATAATGTAGTGGTGGATGCCTTATCGTGCCAATTTGAGGATAAGGGCACCCCTTTATCCCTCTCTCTACCCATACCAGATTGGATTGAAGAGGCTTGTCATGAATGTCTCTCCGACCCCTCTATGTCCCAGCACATTAATAACTTAAGAGAATATCTTAATTCATTAGAGGAATACTCTTAGAAGGATGAGGTTCTTCACTACAAGGATCGGGTTGTGCTATCCCCAACCTCTACCCTCAAAACCCACATCTTAGAAGATTTGCACTCCTTTCCAATTGTACGACATTTAGGCTTTCAGAAGACTTATGCATGAGCATGCTGCTCTTTCTTTTAGACCAGCATGACAAATGAAATTCTTACTTTTGTAGCTGAATGCGATATATGCCAATGCAACAAAAGGGGAATGATCAAGCTACGAGGAACCTTACAACCATTTCCACACCCTACTTTTGTATGGATAGTTATTTCCATGGATTTCATTATAGGTCTCCCAAAGTTAGGAAACAAATCATTCATCATGGTGGTTATTGACAAACTTCCCAAATATACTAATTTTTTCACTCTACCACACCCATTTACCCCAACATTGGTGGCTCAACTTTTCATGGACCAAAGCTTCAAACTACATGGCATGCCAACTGCCATTGTGTCTAATTGAGACCCCACTTTCACTAGCAAATTTTGGTAGGAAATTTTCAAGCTACGGGGCATGCAACTCCAATTGAGTACAACTTATCATCCTCAAACCAATGGTCAAATAGAAGCAGCCAATAAATGTTTGGAGACCTATATGTAGTTCTTCACTTCAGACAAGAAGAATCAATGGGTACAATGGCTACTTTTAGCTAAATTGTGGTATAATACTAACTATTATTAATCCACCAAGATGACACCATATGAGGTAGTGTATGGCCAACTCCCACCTTCACCAGCTTCTTATATCCCCAAATATTTCGAAGTACAAGAAGTCGATCGAATCCTACAGAACCATGCCACCATGATCACTCATCTCAAAGATAATGTACGTCAAGCTCAGAACATAATGAAGCAACAAGTCGACCAACATCATTCCGAGTGGTCCTTTCAAGTAGGTGACCAGGTGTTCCTGCGAATCCAATTGGATAAGAAGACCTCTCTCAAAGAAAAGGGTTACATGAAACTAGCACCAAAATTATATGGGCCTTATCGGGTACTCAGCATATAGGAGCAGTCACTTACAAACTATCCTTTTTGACTACTTCAAAAATCCACCTAGTCTTCCATGTATCATGCCTCAAGAAAATTGTGGGGAACGATTGCAAGGTTCAAACAAGTCTACCTGAATTGGATGATGAAGGCTCACTTTGGCTCCAACCCAAACATGTCCTCAATACTCATGAAAGACATCTCCATGCTCGCACGATCAAGGAAGTCCTCATAAAGTGGAAATGCACCTCTCCAGTAGATGTGACATGGGAACCAACCACTATTCTTCAACAGCTTTTGTAGCTTCAGCCTTGAGGACAAGATTACTTTTGATGGGGGAGGGAATCTTAGGGTCCAACCCTAACCCATTTATTTATGTAATAAGCCCAAGAGGCCTAGTTAGAGTCATAGTTAGTTAGTCGAGTCAATAAAGCCCATAACTGTTTATCTACATTAATAATAATTGTAAGTGGTTGGCATGCATTATATAAAAGGGACCACAATTAGTTATAAATGGGTCATAGTTAATAAATAAAGTAGCTAACCCATGTTATGCAAGGGACCATAGTTGTTAGGGTTTTGGATGTCATTAAGCTATAAATAATCATAGATAGAAAGGGAAGAATCATCGAGTCTTGTTGTATTTGAGCTTTGCTCTATTAGAGGTTGCCCCCTCAAAGAGGCAAGTGAACATTGGAATCCTTTTCTAAATAATAAAATATCCTTGTAGCTTGTCTCAATTCATATGATATTTCTATGTTTCCGACAATATTGTTTCGTATTTCTAGCATTTTGTTATTCTCACGGGTCAAGTGCATAACACATCATCAATGTGTTAGGAGTTGACGAGGCTCCTCTAATAGGGTTGAGGGAAATGTTAAGAGTTGTCTGCATGGCTACTTAGCTTCCTAGAGATTCCATATGTAGACCCCTAAGTACATGCAGTAGAAAAAGTTATGGTACATCAAGATGAATGCTCTGACACTGAATTCTTGGCATCGATGGATGAGTGGGTACCTAAATCAGTCCACACTCGCAGATGAAAGAATCAATATCTTGGTACAATCAAGCTTTATTAGCACATCAAAGCTCACTTAGGAAAAATTTTGTTGGAGCAAAATGAAGCCAAGATAGAAATATCTCTACAATCAATGACATAGAGCTGAGCATAGGGACATGTCCCTTGAGCATTGAGATTTAACTCTTCGATTTTCCCAAATTGAAGCCATATTGTCTTGTAACAAGGGCCTACCATCACAAGGCACATCAGGGGCTCCCATTGATGTTTCAGCCTCCACTTGAGCTCCTCCATGGCTCAAAGTTTTATTCGCAGACTCTCCCTCTAGGGCGACACTATGGTTTTTGTTTCTATTATCTATATGTAGTTGTATGTCTATTTTTCTCAGTTTAGTCTAATTTATTACTTAAGAAAAACTGATGTTAACAACGTGTTTGGTTATATGTCATTTTTGGGACCACAATGATACTCTTATGTCATTGGTCTAATCTCCCAGTGGCATGCCATAGGGGAAGTTACAACTACGGATGCATATGATATATCTTTCTAATTATCAATAGAATACTTAAATTTAAAAAAAATACAAATAAACTAATACATATAAAAAAAATTGTAAATAAGCTTTTTTTTCTATTGAACTATACCAGATTCCATAATGTCAAAATCCTTTTACCATGTTATGCTATATTAGAAACCAAATTAATGACAAAAGTTAATGTTTTTATCTTAAATGTCCATTTACCAACTAAGTACATACAAACAAATCTATTGACCAAGACTTCATTTTGCAATACATTATGCCATAGTGTTGTAAATTCCAAGTGAAGTAGAAACACCATAAGTTAATTGAAACCATCAAAAGGACGTGGAAATAGTAATAGTGCCTACAATGGTTGAATTGACTAAAGGTGCATAATTTAATTTGTTGCAAAGTTGTTCCCCAATGCTAATGAGTTATACATTCATACTATTTCACCCAAAAATAATACATATAAAATTATCATTAATAATAAAATAACATATTTTATATATATATATATAATATAAGAATACAAAGTTCAAAAGTGGTGTTTTCATCTGTTTAAATATATAATTTAGTGTTGTTCAATATCTCTAGTACCTGATAACCGTAACAACCAAACCAAAAAAAAAATAACCATCCACATTCCTTAAATTAAATAATAATATTTAAATATTTTATAATATTCCAAATTTAATTATAAATAATAATTAAATTATAATTTTAAAACAGTAATAATCCATCAAATAAAATAAAAATAAATTCAATAGAATAAAAAAAACATTAACTAAGATAAGATTCCAAGCGACTTTCAAATAAGTACCTAATACATATGCTAAAAATTTAATATTTTACATAGCAAAACATGTAGAAACCAAATTAGCGTCTGTAAGTGTGACCCTAATAAAACAACATTATTTTTTTTTAACAAGATTGGATATATATATTCATTAAAAAAAAGGGGGCTAGAACCTTGATCAATGCTTTTAAGCAAATTTGGATGAGAATAGGAGTAAAAGCCCAAGATCTGTGGTTCCCTACTTTAACATGAAGCTGAAAAATGCCTATTTTACCTACTACATTTAGTTTATAGATTCTAACAAATTGTTGCAATAAAAAAACAAATTTACTATTCATAGATCACTATGATGAAATTCGAAACACCGAAGAGAGAACTAATCATTATGTTTGAAGGCAATTTCTCTTGCGATCTGGAGCAAGGCTAAATTTGTCTCCTCATTTACCCTTTGTTGATGGATTTCTCCTCCCTCTGATGATGAATGCTACTTTGATCGATGGAGTCGGAACTCTTAGCAAAATTGTTTTTGACCATGAGCTGTAGAGAATGCAGGGTTTATTCAACATGTGAGCAACATTGACTAATTTTATCAAAAGAATTCTTGAGGTTGGTGCATTGGTGGAATAAAAGGCACACCTCTGAGGAGCACCACTCCTTCCACTGGTTATGCAGGGCTTTGGTCTGATCTAATTATTTTTTGAGGGAGCTACAAAGGGCACAACCTTGATTCGATTCCATTGGGAAAGGGTTTAGAGTGAAAAATGATAGAACTAAGCAGGCTTGGAATGCTGATGGCGCTACTAGCAGAGATTTTGCAAAGAGGGAGGGAAAGAAATGTTGTAGTGGAGTTCGTAGTAGGGGAGAGGGCACCATAGGGTGGAGGGAGCGATGCAAGAATTAGGGGTCTCAGAAGAATGTGAGATGAGGCTAGGAGGGGGTGATGAGGGAAATTTATGGAGTTAGGAGAGTGGAGTAGCTTCACATGAACCTTGTTAAGGATGGGGAGAGTATGTACGATCATGAATAAATCCAAAGGACGTGACTTCGAGGATGAGCTCCTATTCGCTTGGGGATTGGACCTTTGGCTAATGTAGATATGCTACAGATTTCTAAAGAGTTTGTCTGCCTTGATGAGAGGACCAAATTCGGAGTTATCCTAACTCTTTTCATACATGAGAGAAAGAAGAGGATTAGGGAATAAACTTGTTGAAAATTACCTCATTGATCCTAGCCTCCCCTTGGGGTCTTAAAAATGATTTGTTTTCCATTTCGCCAGTCTTGCTATTATTTTATATGAGGACATGATAATAATAGGGATCTCCAAGAGTCCTCATTTGATGTTGAATTCAGGAAATAATTTACCCAAGGTCTGCATTTTTGGGAATCAAAATTTTGACCATGTGATGGATGAGGACAGCTGAGTCTCCAATCACAATTGTCTTGAAGTTATGCTCACTGAGGATTTGTGCACCCAATAGAAATTTGTAAGCTTCAGCCCTATTGTTAGAATGAATGCATAGCCCCCACTCAAACAAGACTACTTATGTTCCTAGATGATCATAAATGATGCCACCAACACTAGCTTGCCTAAGATTTGATTAGGGGAACCATCAAAGAAGAGACATGGCCACCTGAAAGTTCTAAGCCAGTCTTTAAATTCCTAGTCTTTAAGGTGCACTTTCCAGTTATCAGAACTAAGTCGATCTCTTCTAGGAAGATAGGAGGTGCTGGAGGATCTGCCAAGGACTAATTTAAACCAATTTCTCTCTTCATTTTGGAGAAGTTTGATGTCTATTTTTTTATTCCCTTTTGAGAGTATAGCTTCCATATAAAGACTCCAAGTCTTGGCCAATACTTTCCTAGCTTCAAGATTTTTGTTTTGAAAAATATGCTTGTTCCTTGCTAACTAGAGTTGCCAACATAAAAAGCCTGGGAAGCTGGTCCAGAAGCGTTTGATCATGACTATGTTTTTTAGGGAGTAAGGATAGATATATTTCCAATTGGAAAAGAATTCATCTTCACTAAGAGTGGGGTTTACCTGGACTTGGAGGGGACTTACTAAGGCATTCCAAAATTTGTTTGAAAAGTCACATGCAATGAAAAGATGGTGGATAGTTTCCTTAACTTTGTGGCAAAGCAGGCAAATTGAGTGAGGATATTCCCCTTGAGCATACTCCATATGAATACTTTGATTTTGGGAAGGCTTTCAGATTTCGAAACAATTTTCCAAAGAGGCCAGTCAGATTGTTGTTCAAGATCCTCTTGGAGTTTACCATATCCCAATTTAACTGAATAATCTCTTCCAATTAGATTCCATTTGAAATTGTTTTGATGAAGCAGGAAGTTCCTTTGCTAGATAAGCTTAGGGGGACTTCAGGAAGGGTCCATCCATCCCAAGTATTTCATGTTGGCTCCAGGAAGATATTTGAGCCAGTTTTGTGATGCCTTTGTTTTATAGGCAGAACTTAAGATGTTGGATGTCCTGGTGAGAAGATAGAGGGGGCTTGCCCAAAATTATATCCGTCCATATGTTTATTTCTTGTCCCCCTCCAAGAATTTTGTAAGTATTGGATTGAATTAGGGGGAAATGTTTTTTGCGTGGCTTCTAGATTTACGAGCTTGGTCTATTGGGGATTTAAGAGGTGAGAAGTCAGTGGCATGGGGCAATGATATATTTATGTTCAAGAACTTTCGTCCACCATAAAGTTTCTGCAGTTATTAGCCTCCACATGATTTTAGCTCCCAGTGTTGTGTTCATTAACCTTGGATGCTGGATGGAAACTCCTCCTTTGTTTTAAGGAGTAGTTATTTGTTTCCAACTCACCAAAATAATTTTTTTTTGTATCTATTTTTACCTCCCCGCCAGAGGAACTTTCATATGATCAACTTGATTTGTTTTCAAATCCCAACTAGAGCTTGAATAATTGTGAACTAATATAAGGGAAGAGTGGAGAGAATAGACTCAATCAAAGTGATCCTACCATCCAGATTAAGCCATTGCAATCCCCAATTCTACATTTTCTTCTTCATTTCGCCTATACCTTATGTCCATACCTCAACCTTCATGGGGAAATTTGAGATATGCATTCCTAAATGCTTGAAGTGGGACAAATTTGATTTGAAGGAAATGCCAAAGATTTGGGAAATGCGTTGAAGAGTTTGGATAGGAGTGTTCCATCTAAATATATTGCTCTTTGTGTTATTTAGGGTTCCTCCCAAAGCCTCCAAGAATTGATCCAATGTCGATTTGAATCTTCTGGCTACAGTATAGGAAGCAACACTAATGAATAAAGTATCATCATCAAATTGAGAATGATTTATGCTTTTTGTTCCTCTATTGTAGTGAATTCCAATAATGATCTAATTTAGAATATTATATTATTGTGCTAAGATCCTCCTCAGATTAGAAACAAAATGCTTTCATTGTGCTTAAGGATTCATGAATTTTTGCAAGTGAAATGATGAGTTTTTATGTTAATTTTATGAGTAATTTAACATAAATAAGAGACTAAACAACAACATAAACATGTGTGGAACATCATCAAAAACACATTACAACAAGAACATGATAAAGGATTTCACCCCTCCTGAGCTATGTCTACTTGGACCGGGTTCCAATGGCTTGGGCCTCTCTATTATGTTCAAAAATGTAAAAATATGTGTTTACAATGCTCAAATGCTTATGAAACCTTCTCGAATGAGTCCAAAATGTCCAAAAATGGTACTCCAACCTACTTTTGCTCCTCATTTGGTCAAAAAGTACCTTAGTTATGATTTCTGTCAGCGTTTCCACAATTTTCTCCTCCAAATCTGGCTAATTGCCAGTTAAATTCACTATCTAGAGTTCATTCTGGCAGTTCCACCGAAATTGGTGGTCCTGCCAACTTCCCCACCAATGAACCCGTATATTTGATGGCTAAGGTCGAGTGGTCATATGTAAGGTGGTTAGGTCGGACGGTTAAGCTAATGGTTCCATCTTGTGGCAATAAGGTGGCGCTCACATGCCATGGTTAGGGAGGCTGACTGTTAGGACTGGTGGTTGGCAGTGCGGTCATTATGGTGGCAACATAATTGCTACAGGCTACAAATGAGGTGGTCACATGGGAGGGTCATTAGTAATCCCCCCCCCAACTTGGCGGTCAATTCATAATAATACAAACTCGCTTGCATTGATAATTAAGAACCATCACACGGGCACAACGGTAGGCCTTGGCACTGTGAAATAGGAGGTCGCGGGATTGAGCCCGACCTCTGACCTGTCTTTCCAACCAATATTTTAACCGACCATTAGAAGGACACATGGTGGCCATAAACTATCACAAATCGCAATCGGTTGGCGTAGGGGTGATTCTCCATAAAGGGTCGTTGTGTTGTGCGATATGCAATTGTGATATCACAATCGAAACCTGACTATGTCGGGGCTGATTCTATAAACACACTTGATCCATGTGACGTACGATTGCGATATCACAATCGCAATCGACTATGTCGGAGCTAATTATGTAAACACACTTGATCCATGTGATGTGCAATTGCGATTTATCGGTCGCACTTTGGCTTCACTCTGGGGCCGATTATTTACCATCAACCCTGCCTCTGATCTGTA
Organism: Pinus taeda; assembly: GCA_000404065.3. Taxonomy (NCBI): domain Eukaryota; kingdom Viridiplantae; phylum Streptophyta; class Pinopsida; order Pinales; family Pinaceae; genus Pinus; species Pinus taeda. The sequence goes on from APFE031368498.1 coordinate 154,280, forward strand.
ATTGCAATATTCCAAATCACAACTCGGTAGTGCTAGGGGCTGATTTCCTTAACCACAGACCTCTTCCTTCTGCGATCTACGAAATGCGGGCTAAGGGCATCCTACCACTTGGTGCTTCCCCATTAGTTGAAGAGATTACAGTGTCACCTCAGCTGCACAGTTAGTGTCAACTGGGCATCCTAGTCAGCAGTATAGACTACTGACTGGTTTGTCCCCTTTTTTCCAAAAATTTACCTATTTGCCAAAGTGAATAGAACACATTTTTGAAGTCATAGGGTGTCTGTTTCATGCGAAACAAGTTGCGTTGGATTTAGGAGGACGAGAAATACATGTTCATTTAGGTTCCACACCATTCAAAAAACTTTGATTTTTTTAGCATAATTTTGAGCACCTGATCACTCCTCCCCATTAGAAGCGTTTTGGACCCCAAAATATCACTTTTAGTTGTCTAGTAGGTGAGGATACAGTTCCCTCATGTTTCCAATCTCGATCCATTTATTAATTCCTTGGAACTTGTGATCTACATGATGCTTGTTGTGCCTTGCTTTGTACTTGCCTTTGCCCTTTTCAAGTTGATCTTGCATTGTTTGTTGTACCATTTAGAGTCATTCAATGAAATCTTTTGCTTTGTCCATGTTACTATTAGTAGCAACATCCTTTCTATGAAAATGATACAACACATTATGATGCAAAGGGTAAGAAAAGTCCTCTACTTGATTCCTTTGGTTCAAACTTGAATATACGTCTTGAAAGTATGTATTTTTCTAAACATAACTTTCATGTAAAACAAAATGATGCTTGAGGAAAGTAGTTATACAAACTATAGGCCTAGAAAGTACATCAACAAACTTGTCACTTATACCTTTTTTATACCTTTTGACCAAGTGGAATAGTATAAGAAAACCCATCCAATGGAAGTGTCTTTGTCACTACAACTTAAACACTTCACCAATGAAAATTTTTGAATGAAAAGAAATGGGCTTACCACATTGCATAAAGATTGTGCACATGGCATAGTCGCATACATCAACCTGAAACTCAAATGACTTTTTCAAGTTTAGAAGAGAAAGTATAAACTCTGAAACTAATCTTTTGTTTTGAAGCATAAAATTCCTCTTGTTGTTTGCCTCCCCACTGGAAGACCTTTTTCACAATTGCCAAAGAATTCAAATGAGCTACAATAGAAGAAAAATTAACAAAATATTTCCGCCAACATTGGGCTACTCCCAAAAAACCTCTTATCCAAATGACTATCTTGAGCATTGACCAATCCATAATGGCATCAATCTTGAAGGGGTCTAACTTCAACTGACCTTCTCCAATCCCATGGCCCAACTACATCAAAGAAGTTTTATCCAACATATACTTTGACATCTTCAATAACAAATTTTCTTGAGATAAGAAATCAAGTATTTCTTTCTCATACATGACATGTTCATAATGAAATTTTCTGAAAATTAAAATGTCATCCAAGTAGACTATCATGTCTAGAAATGGCTTCAATACATCTTGCTTCATATGCATGAAAGGAGTATGAGCATGGCAAAGACCAAAAAGCATAACAAGCCATTCAAACAAACCTTACTTGGTTTTGAATGTCATCTTCCATATGTTTCCTTCAACAACTCTACCTTGATGAAAACCACTTCTTGAATCCCATTCAATGAAATGCTTACCATTCTTCTTGGGCATCAAAACAAGGGGTGCATGACATGGTAAAGGAGAAGGTCGAATGATCCTTTTATTCAGCAATCCTTGGATTTGTTTTGTTATTTCTGCACTTTCCATTCTTAACATTTTGTGCATGTCAATGTTAGGAAGAAGACAATTTTGTTGCAATGGTATTTCATGTTGGATTCTCCTCTTGGAAGGAAATCCTTTCACTTTATGAAACACCTCATCATCATGGTTAACTACATCAACTAATTCAATTTTCAATTTTGAATTATAACCATCAAATGCTTCATAATTAATATAAACACTGGGTTTGATCATAAGAAGCACTAAATTATTGCTTGAATTCACTAGTCTTTTCATTTGCCCTACATTAACTAATGAAAGATTTAGTTTCTTGTGATGAGCTCACACAATATAATCCACACCATCCTTGAACAAGTTGTACTTGTTTTCATGACAATAGAAGATTTATTTTCTATCATAAAGGTAAGGACTGCCCAAAACAATTTTGATATATCAAGTGGTACAACATCTAATTACTTCATCAATGAAGTTTGTTGTGATTGCAAACCATAGAATACATTTTCTTGTAACTTCTAAGTTTGTGTCCTTGCATATCCAACCCAATGGATATGGCTTGGGATGTAAAATGGTTTCAAGATTTAGTTTCTTGACTTTGTCATCAGATATCAAATTAGCTTGAGATCCACTATCAAAAAGTGTGTTGATTTTTGTATGTTTTGAGATTACCCTTACATGAAATAATTAAATCCTTGTTTCTTCATTTCGAGTGCTAGTGTGACAATTTGATATACTAGTGATAGAAATGGATTCTTTTCCTTTTATACCCATGGCTGTAATTTTAGTTTCATCACCCGAATCAGATCCCAAATCCTCTTGAATGATGGCAGTTGCCTTTTCTTTTCCTTTGTTATTGAATTTCTTTGGTTTCATTTCGGGATGAAGCTTCCAACAATGAGCTTCATCATGACCCTCTCTGGAAAAATGTTTAAATATTGTTTTCTCTCCTTCCTTTTTAATGGATGCATTTTTCTTTCCCTTGAAACCTTTTTCTTTCTCTTTACCCTTAAATGGATTTTTACTACCTTCCCTCTTGCTTCAAGATGAATGGCTTGCACACACACATCATCTAGATTATTGGGATCAAACATTAAGATAGTATGCCTAAGGTGACTGTGTAAACCCCTCTATATTTTAGCAATGTGTCCTGTGATTGCAAATCTACACCTAACATCAAAGACCTTTTCATGAATTCTTGGGTGTAATCTTGCACATTTTGACCTTTAAGCTGTCTAAAGTTCTGTTTATTCATGTTGGCTTTTGCATAAAAGCTAGAGGGTAGAATTTTCTTTTGATTGAAACAATGAAATCATTCCAAGAAATCGAGATCTTACCGTGTTTTTTAATCTCCTCTTAGGTCTTTGATTCCCACCATACTAGTGTTGTGCCCTCCATTCTCAAGGAAGCTAACTGAATCTTTATCTCATCCTCTTGAAGGTTTTGAATCCTGCAATAGACCTCCAACTGACGAATCCAATTATCAAGCTTCTTTACATTCACTTCACCATTATACATGGGCAACTCAATTTTAACATCAAGTTTAAAAAAATATTTACCAATTCCTTTTGAAGTATGATGATGAGTATGAGTAAGGGTTGTGTTACTGGAAGAGGGTGAAGATGCTTGTGAAGAAGAAGATGAAGAAGATGGTGGAGAGGGTGGAGGTTTGTCTCCATTTCCATTACCTCCTCCTAAAGAGCCTTCTCCTTTGGGAGGTTTGGAACTTTCCCCTTGCAACCTAGTATTCCTCTCTTCATAGAGGACCTTTACCATCTCTGTCATATCAAAGAAATCATTTCTGAAGGTCTTCTCATCTTTTGTCATGTTTGTAGGTTATCCTTCATGAGACATGATCTATGGAGTCTCAACTACAACTTGAGGCTAAACTAGTGTTGGATATTGTGGCAACCTTACTCTCCTTCTCCTTGACCCAACTTCAGGGCTTCCAACCGGCTTCCCTTCTCCTCTTTCGAGTTTTAATCTTGTATGCATGACATAAACTTGCAAACAGTTAAATCCATGTTTCACAAAGAAAAGCTAGTGCTTTGATACCAAAACTGATCTGATTGAGAATATTAGATTGTTGAGCTAAGATCCTCCTTAGATTATAAACAAAATGCTTTCATTGTGCTTAAGGATTCATGAATTTTTGCAAGTGAAATGATGAGTTTTTATGTTAATTTTATGAGTAAATTAACATAAATAAGAGACTAAACAATAGCATAAACATGTACAAAACATCATCAAAAAAACATTACAATAGGAACATGATAAAGGAGTTCACTCCTCTTGGGATACATCTCCTTGGTCCAACTTCCAATGGCTTGGGCCTCTATATTATGCTCAAACATGTAAAAAGGTGTGTTTACAATGCTCAAATGCTTCTGAAGCCTACTATAATGAGTCCAGAATGTCCAAAAATGGTACCCCAGGCTATTTTTGCTCCTAATTTGGTTGAAAACTGCCTTAGTTATGACTTCTATCAGTCTTTCCACAATTTCCTCCTCCAAATTTGGCTAATTGCTAGTTAAATTCATTATCTGGAGTTAATTTTGGCAGTTTCGACGAAATTGGTGGTCCCGCCAACTTCCTTGCAAATGAACCCATTTATCTCATGCTTAAGGCCAGGTGGTCATATGCAAGGTGGTTAGGTCTGGCAGTTAAGGTGACGGTTCTAACTTGTGGAGGTAAAGTGGTGTTCACATGTCATGGTTAGGGAGGCTGGCTGTCAAGACTAGTGGTTGGTGGTGCGATTACCGCGATGGAAACATAACTACTCTGGGCTATAGACAAGGTGGTAAATTCATAATAATACAAACCCACTTGCATTGATAGTTAAGAACCATCATGCGGGCACAACTGTAGGCCTTGGCACTATGAAATGAGAGGTCACGAGATCAAACCCAGCCTCTAACCTGTCTTGCAAACCAACATTTTATTTGAACATTAGGAGGACACGTGGCAGTCATAAACTATCGCAAATCAGAATCGGCTAGAGCAAGGGTGATTCTCCATAATGGGCCACTGTACTGTGTGATATGCGATTGCGATATCAAAATCACAACCTGACTCTGTCGGTGTCGATTCTGGAAATGCACTTAACCCATGTGATGTGTGATTGTGATTTATCGTGTCAAACTCTGGCTTTGCTCTGAAGTCAATTCTTTATCGTTGACCCTGCCTCTAATCTGCGATTGCAATATCACAAATCACAACCTGGTAGTGTTGAGGGCTAATTTCCTTAACCTCGGACCTCTTCCTTCTATGATCTTTGAAATGCAGGGCCAAGGGAAACCTACCACTTGGCACTTCCCCATTCTCTGAAGAGATTAAGGTGCCGCCTCAGCTGCACAGTTAGTGCCAACTAGGCAGCCTAATTAGCAGTACAGATTGTTGACTGGGTTGTCCCTTTTTTTTTTTCCAAAATTTACCTGTTTGCCAAAGTGAACAAAACGCATTTCTGAAGCCATACAGTGTTTGTTTTGCACGAAACGAGTTGATCAGATTCAGGATGATGAGCACTACGCATTCATTCAGGTTCCACAGCATTATGACAACTTTGATTTGAGCATAATTTTGAGCACCTAATCAAGTAATGAGCCCTCTCCTCCTGTTGTGTTCTAAGTTTATGTTGAGAGATTAAGACATTATAATGTAGAGGAAGGGAGAGATAGGGCGACTTTGCCTAATTCCCCTAAAGCTCTGAAAAAATTTCCTAGGTCTTCCACTTATTAAAGGGTGTTATAGACATTTTTGGGCACTTCAACCCCAATCATAAATGTCCATAAACTGAGGGCTCCTAAGTCCCTAAAAGTGCTGCTTCACTGCCTAAAGGAACAAGGTCAGTTGATTACATCATCTCCCAGAAGTTCTCCACTAAAAACTGCTCATAAATGGTCAAAACTGGACCATACTGAAACCCTAGTGCAGAGGGTGCAATGCATATCACCTTCCCAGTGTATAGGGTGCGATGCATACTGAATGGCTCCTCTATAGGGTGCGATGGTCGGGAATGGACAAATGGAAAGGACAAAGTGCGAGGTGGAAGATCATGGAATCTTCCAGAAGCTTCCCCTCTGAAACTTGCCTCTCTGTTTTCAACCAGGGATGAGTAAGAGATCATCATTCTCCAAGTGGAAGCAGGAACTATGGGAGAGAGGACACTAATCAAGACCCCAGAAGACGACTCACCTCCCTATAATCATCTATATATGGATCCCTCATCGCAGAGATCCAGAGGCTGGAATTTTGTATCTTATAGAGAAGTGTTGTTGGTTTTCTGGTGTAATTTCATAGTGTTGGGTGATCTAAGCTTTACTTGAGGTGAAGACGGGCCTTCTTGCTAGAGGATGATGTTGGGTCAGAACATATGGTTGTAATCCTCTTGCTACTTTTCATCTTAATAAAGCTATTCAAGTTTTCCTCCATATTCTTGTATGTTTCATTAT
>APFE031368498.1:189547-203779 GCA_000404065.3 Pinus taeda
TTAAAAAATAAAATTTTAATTTAATATAACAATAATAACTGCTTTTTCCTTTCCTGATTTAAATCTTTATGTTGTTAATAACACAGCGTGGTTCAAGAGCTCTACACGTTAGAGTTCCCAGTTCAGGTTTTGGTGTTTTCACACAGAAAGCTCTGTGTAGAGTTCCCAATTCAGGTTTTGGTGTTATCACACAGAATGCTCACTGCTGAATCCTTTTTTGGGGCATGACGTTGTTGCATGGAAAAACCATTACTTCATAATTCAAAAACTATTTCCATTTACAAATCCGATATTGAACTCAATTTTATTCCAGGCAAATAATTATTTCATAATCCAAAATCTATCTTCCTTTACAAATCCCATTCAAACATAATGTTATCCCCAAGAAATTAATCGTTGTGAGTCAAAAATTATCCCCATTTACAGTTCCAAACACACTTTTATACACACAAAAAAAAAGAGTTTACTCAGAGCTGCATTTCTGCAGAAGCAGACCTTAGTTGCAGAAGCCTTATCACCTGTTTCTGAATCTTCAATTCCACTATATTCCTTCACAAACTTTTTCGAGGTAAGGTGGTTTGTTGCGGAGAGTACCCCGAGCTACTGGAAGTGTGTTCGTTAGTAGTCAGGAGTCCAATCGATGAAATTTTTAAACGGTTAAACTGACTATGGATAAGACAGGTGTACCATACATGATCATGGGGGTTGACTCAGAATATACAGGTGTACATCCCATCCCATCCTATTACGACACCTAAGAATATTGATTTTGTACTGTTTCAGGACACAATGAACAGATTTATACGTGCAACTTGAAACTTTGGAGGGTGTGTGCACTGTATACAGAGGAGCAGGGGAGGGGAAAATCGTCGAGGGCAGAATCTGGGGCTGCCCTCCTTGTGGGTAACAGAAAGGGCACAGTCCCCGTCTCATGTTCTCGATCATTATTTTCTGAAATTTTGGGCTGTACTCATCCTCATGCTACCCTACAGAGTCTAGGGCAGAAGACCTAGAAGAAGAAGAAGGAGGGCACAGTTTTACATGCATATTTCGAAGTTTGCAAGGCTCTGTACACGGGTTTTGGAATGTCACGTCTGTCAATGGATATGGCCAGATCTGGTTTCTCTGGGCTGCCCATGTGGTTGGATAAATAATAAACTTAAGAAACAAAGGTTTGTCGAAGCATGTAGATTTTTAGATACATTATTGAGGCCTTGTGGGTCTTATATATATAAGGCCTTAGTGGTCAGGCCAACATAAGTAGAAAAGCAAGTTTTTTGAATTTGGGCTTTGATGCTCTATAGGCATTGTCGTTAGAAATTTCATAAGTTCCGTTTGCATTTCTGATCCTCTTGCACTGGATTGGTATTTTGAGTCTCATGGAATCCTCGAAGGCTGCCTGTTCCCAGGGAAGTTCTGGTAGACAAAGCTACAATGCCAGAGCAATGGCCCAAACGACAATGGATGCCAGGATTCATGCAAACTTTGAAGAATCCGGGGAGCATTTTGATTACATGAAATCCATAGTTAATAACACGGATTTGGAGATTGTTCCATCAGTTGCAGTTAGTGCATATCTGCAGCAGATACAGAGGAGCAAGCTGCTTCAGCCATTTGGGTGCATGGTTGCAGTGAATGAGAAGACTTTTCAAGTGATTGCTTACAGTGAAAATGCCCCAGATATGCTTCAAGTGTCACCTCATGCAGTTCCCAGTGTGGAGGACCAGCAAATTCTTTGTATTGGCAGTGATGCAAGGACCTTGTTTACTCCTTCGAGCTCCATGGCATTGCAGAAGGCTGCCAAGTTTGAAGAGCTGAATCTTCTGAATCCTATTTTAGTCCATTCCAAGAGTTCAGGTAAGCCCTTCTATGCTATACTCCATAGAATTGATGTGGCGTTGGTGATAGATTTTGAGCCTATTGGGACTTCGGATGTTTCCACCTCTGCAATGGGAGCATTACAATCCTATAAGCTTGCTGCAAAGGCAATATCACGGTTGCAATCAATCCCTAGTGGAAATATTGAGCTATTGTGTGACATGATTGTACAAGAGGTGCGTGACCTTATGGGCTATGACCGTGTTATGGCTTATAAATTTCATGATGATGATCATGGTGAGGTGATATCCGAGATGAGAAGATATGATTTAGAACCTTATTTGGGTCTTCACTACCCTGCAACTGATATCCCTCAGGCTTCAAGATTTTTGTTTATGAGGAACAGAGTAAGAATGATTTGTGATTGCTATGCACAGCCTGTAGCGGTGATTCAGGACAAGAGATTGCCTAGAGACCTAAGTTTCTGTGGATCTACATTGAGGGCACCTCATGGCTGTCATGCTCAATACATGGCCAACATGGGTTCTATAGCATCTCTAGTAATGGCTGTAGTAATCAATGAGAAGGAATTGGACGGAGATAGCGAGGGGCAGATGCAGCAGAAAGGAAGAAGGCTTTGGGGACTGGTGGTTTGTCATCACACTAGTCCACGCTATGTTCCATTTCCTTTGAGGTATGCCTGTGAGTTCTTAATGCAAGTTTTTGGAATTCAGCTAAACAAGGAAGTTGAATTGGCTGCTCAGATGAGAGAGAAGCGAATTCTGCGCACTCAAACATTGCTCTGCGACATGCTACTTCGCGACACACCCTTGGGAATTGTCACTCAGAAGCCCAACATCATGGATCTTGTCAGATGCGATGGTGCTGCCCTTTACTATGAAGAAAACTTTTGGCTTCTTGGGGTAACTCCTACTGAGGCTCAGATCCAAGATATTGTCGCATGGCTGTCTGAGCACCACATGGATTCCACAGGTTTGAGCACAGATAGTCTTGTTTATGCAGGCTATCCTGGAGCTGAATCATTAGGTAATGCAGTTTGTGGAATTGCCGCGGTGAGAATTAATTCAAAAGACTTTTTGTTTTGGTTCAGATCCCATACAGCAAAAGAAATCAAATGGGGAGGTGCCAAGCATGACCTGCAGGACAGAGATGATGGTAAGAAAATGCATCCACGATCTTCTTTTAATGCATTCCTTGAAGTGGTAAAAATGAGGAGTTTGTCGTGGGAGGATGTTGAGATGGATGCCATCCATTCATTGCAGTTAATACTGCGGGGTTCCTGCAAAGAAACTGATGGCGGTGGCAGAAATATCTCGATAAATAGGCAACTCAATGATTTGAAACTTCAGGAGATGGATGAATTGAATGCAGTGACAAATGAGATGGTGAGACTGATTGAAACAGCAACGGCTCCAATTTTGGCAGTTGATGCTCATGGAGTAGTAAATGGATGGAATAGAAAAGCTGCTGAACTTACGGGGTTGTCAGTGGAAGAGGTTCTGGGGGAGCCTCTAATCAATCTGGTCGAGGAAACCTCAGCTGAGAACGTGAAAAGGATGCTACATTTGGCTTTGCAAGGTGATAAAATCATTCAAATTATTTGTTGGGACATAGTCAATATACCTGTCTTTCTTTCAGTTATAGATATTAGAGACTGGCTAATATTCAATGCTAGTTTCAATTTGAATGTTGGCAAGTCTGTGTTGTCCTTAAGTTAATGTAGTTTGAACCTGATATAGCCATAATGTTCTCTACTCTTTCGACCCAGTTTGTCTCAAATTGCTTATCGCACTGGGTGAACTGGTTATTGCAGGAGTTGAAGAACAAAATGTTCAAATTGAGCTGAAAAGACATGGCTCAGAGGAGGACAAAGGTCCAGTATTTTTACTCGTTAATGCTTGCTCGAGCAGGGACCTGAAGGAGAATGTTGTGGGAGTGTGCTTTGTTGCCCAAGATGTGACCGGGCAGAAGATCGTCATGGATAAGTTCACTCGCATTCAAGGTGACTACAGGGCAATAGTTCAGAATCCGAGTCCCTTGATTCCTCCCATATTTGGAACAGATGAATGTGGATGGTGTTCTGAGTGGAATTCAGCTATGGAAAAGTTGTCTGGGTGGAAAAGAGAAGAGATAATTGATAAAATGCTATTGGGAGAGGTTTTTGGTACCCGCACAGCATGCTGTCGTCTTAAAGGCCAGAATGCCTTGACACAGCTCAGAATTATACTAAATAGCTCCATGGATGGCCAAGAGACAGAGAAGTTTCCTTTTGGATTCTTTGACCGTCATGGTAAATATGTAGAGACCTTACTTTCTGCAAACAAGAAATTAGATGAAGAGGGAAAAATCACAGGAGTTTTCTGCTTTTTGCACATTGCCAGCCCAGAGCTTCAACAAGCATTGTATGTGCAGCACATGTTAGAACAAGCTGCTATGAAGAGACTCAAGGCATTAACATACCTTCGGCTGGAAATTAAAAATCCACTTTATGGAATCATGTTTACGCAAAAAATGATCGAACGCACAGATTTGAGGGAGGACCAGAGACAACTAGTGGAAACGAGCGCACTTTGCCAAAAACAGATCTTAAAAATTCTGGATGATATGGACCTAGAAAGCATCGAAGATGGGTATGTTTCTCTCGGCCTATACATTAACATGATTTTTCAGCATTAGTAATCCTGCCTTTGTGGTCGATTTCTGCAACTAATACTTATTGCTATGTTAAAGTAACTCCCCAGTGTTGTCAAAATTGTGAGCATGGGTCCGTTTGCTTGATCCATGTTGTCTTACATATGGCATGCATATATCTTGGTTCTGTCATAAACTCTTACTCAACATGGAAACATCCTGATTAGAGGCAAGTAGGAGGGCATGCATAAGCGAATCTCATACGCCAACCCCTTATAATGGCCCCATGTTCGTTGTACTGGTAGAATCTTTTCAGCATACAACATACTTTATGTTCCGTGATTAACATAGGAAAATGAAACCTTGGCTATTTGGCAACTCCTTATAGTGTTACTCTGAACAGGCGAATGCATTTGATCAATCTTTCTGTGGGAAACTCATCACCTGTTAAGTCACAAATCATAATGCACGACAAAGGTGCAAGAATACCTTGGAAAACATCAGAACACTTGAAAACTATACTTCTGAATTAGCCAAAAACAACAAAAACAAGAACAAATGACACCTTAGATGGCTTTAGATGGAGCAATATCCACCATCTCCTATGGGCTATTCCAAAACTTTTACGGTGAAAGGATTTGCTGTAAGATGCTTTTGCTGCCCACATTGACCACAATGTACATGCTCACACCTGGTAACTTTGATAAGGCATTGTAGTCGGAAATTTCAAATCTACTGCCAAATAACCTTAAATCTGATGTTCCCCGCTAGAATCCATAGTTTATAGTTAGGTCTAGAACAAAAACAATGAATGTCAAAAAACCCGAAGTAAGCCCTGGGAGTCTGCAAGTCTTGGACAATGAAGAATGCATTCAGTAGGATAAAATGACAAAATTTCTACAAGGTAAATGTTGAAGCACAAATTTCAAACAGGCAAGACACCGTAGAAAAACATGCTTTGAATCTAAAAAATGGCGCTCGAACTGGCAAATGAAAAATTCTTGCCAAATTCTCCATCAAGATGTCTATTCTCTCATTTCCCAAAATTCAGAGTAATGCCTGCTTATAGAAATTTCCTCTTGGTCATCCCTTAAAACAAGATGCTAAGGTCACTTGTTCTCGTGTTTTCACTTTTGAACCACTTTTCTGAAAGACATTTGTTGCAAGTTGTGGACGTCTACATGCCTAAATTGTAGCACTGTTGATGTTTATTTTCCCGGGAGAACTACCCTAAAGGACAGATTCTCAAAGAATAATCCTAGAGATTATTTTTTCAGGAGTGGGACACAGATCTTCATAGAGGAATCCTTCATATGAGGTTTCTGTATTGATCTGACCCATTTCAGGGTTTTTTGTTCTCACGAAGGCATCTCACTTAGGCCAGCTGTTAGGAGAAGGGCTAGACATAGGGTTTGTCTACAGTGAAAAATCCTATGGTTAATAAATAGTCGATGGAACAAGTAAATATTAATATTAGATCCTAATTGGTTCCAAGTGAAGCTGACCATACATAAAGGCTTAAAGCCATGCCACAACCGTGATGCAAGGACGTTGCCACTGCTTTTACAAAATATTCTTTTACATCTTTATAGACAACTCTACCAAACTTTCTTCCACTTTATTGGTTGCTAATGCAGTGATGCCATTTCACATCTTGTTTTGTGTGCTACCTTGCTAACTTGTCAGCCAATGCAACCACACTCAGGACTACCAGCAATAAAAGGTTGATATTTGCAAATCTATGTTTGTCTTATTTTGTTTTGGTGTTGGTATTCATAGAACTGACCTTCACCAATACTTTATTGAAGTAGTAAGGAATCTGTAAAACTCTATTTAGCTTCTAGTGTATTTACTATTCTGTATGATTAGCTAATGACAAAACTGGTGTCAAATGCTAGGATAAGTTTGTGAGGGTCTTTATGATATACTTATGTTGTGGCCATCTACAGTGTCATTCTTGTTGAACAGAAATTTAGGTAGCCACTTCAAAAGAAAAGTTCGGTTTTGTGTATTTTTAATTTTACTTCACCTAGCAGTCTAATTGTACATATTTCTCTGAGATTTATCCTCCGATTTCTGTATTATTAAAGAGCTGGGAATTAATTCCTCTTAAAAAGGATTCATTTTAAAGTTGTTTCATTTTCATAGCACTGCACATTATTGCGTTAATCTTCTTTCTCCTCTTTCTTTTGCCTCTAAATATTAAGGTGTCTGCTGTGGGAAGCTTTAGGGAAGTTCAGGAAACATTTTCCTCTACCTTGGTTAATAACTACTAAATTTTTATTGTAGTGTATCTTTGACTGAATACCATTTCCTTTTTCTTTCTTTCAGTCGTTCATGCTTTTTGAGAGAGGGACATTCGAAACCTACATGGCCAATGGTTTATGGCTGACCTCAGCCTGCGTACCTGTCAAGCACTTCATCTACTTCTGTGTCACCTCTCCTCTCTGTTTGTGATCAATTCTTTTCAGTTTTCTTTTCTTTGGCATACAATTTACTTAAGGAAATGACTGCTCTTTTGGTATAAGGCCTCATGGGCCCATCTGCGGCTTGTGGTTGTTATCTAAGTGATGCCTGTATTTAGTATTTACAGGCTATTACTATAGTGGCATATCTCTATGATGGGATTTGGTTCGACATTAGTACATAGTTCCTGCCTTTTTTGGACATCTCCTGGTTAGGGAGTGTTAAGGGGAAGAGGTATTTCCTTGAAAACAGAATAAGGTTATAATGCCTACAAATGAGCAATAGTGAATGTCCAATGGGGCTGGCAAGTGGATACATGTTCAAAAACAGCTACAGGAATCCCTATGATATCACCATCCTAGATAAAAAAGTAATACTCATGAAGTTCAATAAATACTTACAAGGTAATAAAATACGTGATACAGCCAGTCCTGGTATTTTGAGGTTACTATCGAGTGTGAGGTTAAGTTAGCATCCTATGTTCCATTTGCTGTCTGATGTCTATGGCTATGAGGTCTCACTACACTTCTTGGAGAATCTTAGCTGTTTGTGCAGTCGTTCTTTTGTGATCCACATCATTCTTTGTTTATGAATTCATATAATTTGGAACACAAATGGCTGGCATACAGTTTCAGTATCTTTTGTAAATGATGGAAGTTTGAAAATTTCTCAAGCAATAACTTGAAAGCTATTCTGATCTCGTAATCTGAATGTTGGACAGTTATCTTGACTTGGATACGGTGGAATTTACCTTGGGAGCATTGCTTGATGCTGTCATAAGTCAGGGAATGATACAGAGTGAAGAAAAGGTATTGGAGATAGGTTATGACTTGCCAAGAGAAATAACAACAACAGGCCTCTATGGGGATCAGTCGAGGCTTCAGCAAATTTTGGCTAATTTCCTAGTAACTGTGATACAGTTCACACCAGCAGAAAAATGGGTTCGAATAAAAGTCAGTCCAACTAAAAGGCATTTGGGTGGCGGTGTATATGTCATACGTATAGAATTCAGGTATGAAGCTTTCTTCTTCTTTCCGGAAAAAGGTGTTGATGTGTAGTTACTTTTTGGCACATTGTACTCTCTTTCTCAGATTCAAGGTGCAGAACGCAAATATGCCATATAAGGTTGCCTTGCATTTGCAATTTGCATGGTAGAATTCATTCGGTAGAATCATTTAAAACACTATTCTAGGTAATATGCATGCAAACTCAGGGATTCTTTTTCTTTTGCTCTTCAAAAATGCTTGATTATAATTTTCAGGCTGCCCTTAAGCTCTCACTTTCCTTTTTCAGACAGCGATAACAAGGTGCTTTATTTTGGTTTGTATGGAATTAGATTGCAATACGGTTGTATCTGTAGTGACATTGCTCACAGAATGTATGAAATTATGAATCCATTGAAACTTAAATCAATTGTTGCACAAAGAGATTTGTTTTACTGTGACCCAAGGATTGCAACTAAAGTGCGCTGATTAAAATTGCTTTGACAAGAATGGTTGTTTTGGTGTGTTTGCAGAATTACTCATCCAGGCCCGGGCTTGCCAGAAAACCTGGTACAACAGATGTTCAATCTCGACCCGGATATGTCTCAAGAGGGTTTTGGATTGCTCATTTGCCGAAAGCTTGTAAGACTTATGAATGGAGATGTACAGTATCTTCGAGGAGGAGGAACATCATCCTTTGTAATTGTTGTGGAGCTCGCTACCGGTCAAAATGAGGAATTCTAGAACATTTCCATTCAATACAAAGAGATATCCTGTTCCAATTTGGCATCTTGATTGAACTGGGCATTCTGTTTTTCATTCAACTTGCGAAATTGAAAGGTCAAACGAAAGCCCTCTGAGCTGTTTGAGTTGAAACAGCCTATAACAGGAGTTTACACTGCTGCCGATATATTCACTGGGACTGTTGTAAACACCTTGTGTATGTTTCAAGGTTCCTACATGTGAGAATCTAAATCTAACAGAGGAACGGCGCCTGATGCGCATATCCTGCTTTTTAAATAAACAGTGTCTTTGCTAGAAGAGGTATGGAACGATTTGGCTTGCCAAGTGCACTGTTTGTGCACATTTTGAAAAATAAACAGGCACTGTATAAGCTTCAGCTGTTACGATTCTGGATCAGTCGATCAATTCTGAAACAGTTTTTGTTTCTTGTACATTGTCTCTTCCTCTCGCCCCACATGCATCCATCAGCATTGCTATTGACTACTTACGGAGCCGTTTGCCATGCAGACAACTAATTATAAATTTAGACGTTTTTGAAACTTTTTTTTCCTAGCAACCAGCAAGTGAGCCCCCAAAATTGAAGTTTTGAAAATGGGTTTTCACACTTAACCTCGACAAAATCAATTTTTATTTTTATTTTTCATAATGCTTCTTTATTACACAACAGAACGGACCCCACCTAACAACTCCTTGGGTCGTTCGACAGCACATTTAACATTAGTCCAGCTACTTCTTGTTCAAGAGCAGCACCTTTAACATGCCGTTAGCTACTTGTTCAACACCAGCACCTTTAACATTAGGCAGCTACTTCTTGTTCAACAACACCTATATTAGAACCTTGGTGGGGACTATACCAATGCCCCATTTTGCATAGCACACCATAGACTCAGCCCAGATTTAACGACTCTCAGTGGTTCAACAGCCCTTTTGCACTTAGGGTCACTTCTTGTGAGGAATTTTAATCTTGGTGGGGTATAGCAACATTCCATTGTAGTCCTGATGGGTAGTCTAAATAGTTGAAGCCCCGCTTCAAGTTTTTGGCCCTCTGTCATGAGTTGTAGGTTCAATTCTCTTTGGGTCCATTAGGGTTATGCTGCGTATTTGAGTCAGCTAGACATGAGGCCCCTTCATGTGAGCCCGCATAAGTTATCACAAAGAAGAAAAACTAGCAACATCCCAGTCTCCATTGTCTCTTGTGATCAACAAAATATTCATTAATTTACAAATAATGCCTAGTATTCACATTTTGTTATAATGCTAACTTGGATGATGATCACTTTGACCTTAAAACCAACTTTTGAACAGCCAAAGCTTTTTCATTAATTTACAAATAATGCCTAGTATTCACATTTTGTTATAATGCTAACCTGGATGATGATCACTTTGACCTTAAAACCAACTTTTGAACAGCCAAAGCTTTTTGCATATTTAATATGATACAAATTTACTTTGTTGTCTCAATAGGTATTATTGAGATGAACTTATCACAAAAACTTAGAAATAGAGATAATAACCCATAATGAATTTAAACTTATCACAAAAACTTAGAAATAGAGATAATAACCCATAATGAATTCATCATAAAAACTTAAAGCCCATACAAATAGTAAAAATAGAGATAATAACATGTGTTAAAATATTCAATAGAGAAACAAGAGCTTGAGTTAGGCTCATAAGACTAGTGATTAAGTCCAAATAAGCTCATAAGATTAGTGATTAAGTCCAAATATAAGCTCATATGACTAGTGATTAAGTCCAAATATCATTATTTGATGGAGCACATAAAAACGGAAGTTTTGCAAATGGGTTTCCACACTCAACCTCAACAAAATCAACATTTTTCTTTTTCTTTTTCATAATACTTCTTTATTACACAACAGAACGGGCCCCAATTAACCACTCCTTAGGTCGTCTAAGAACACCTTTAACATTAATGCAACTACTTCTTGTTCAACCACAACACCTTTAACATTAGGGCAACTACTTCTTGTTCAACAACAACACCTTTAACATTAGGGCAACTACTTCTTGTTCAACAACACCTATATTAGAACCTTGGTGGGGACTATACCAATGCCACATTTTGCATAGTACACCACAGACTCAACCTTGATTTAACGACCCTTAGTGGTTCAACAACCCTTTTACACTAAGGGTCACTTCTTTTGAGGAATTTTAACCTTGGTGGGGTATAGCATCATCCCATTGTAGTCCTGATGGGTAGCCCAAATAGTTGAAGTCCCCCTTCAAGTTTTTGGCCCTTTGTCATGAGCTATGGGTTCAATTCTCCTTGGGTCCATTCAGGTTAGGCTGCATAATTATGTCAGCCAGGCATGGGGCCCCTTCAAGTGAACCCACATAAGAGTTATCCCAAAGAAGAAAAACTAGCAACATCCCATTGTCTCTTGTGATCAACAAATATTCACTAATTTACAAATAATGCCTAGTATTCACATTTTGTTATAATGCTAATGTATTTAGCCCCAAAAGGACGCTAATGCATCAATTTGATCACTTTGACCTCCAAAACCAACTTTTGAACAATCAAAGCTTTTTGCATATTTAATATGATATAAATTTACTTTGTTGTCTCAATAGGTATTATCAAAATGAACTTTATCACAAAAACTTAGAAATAAAGATAATAACCCATAATGAATTTATCACAAAAACTTAAAGCCCATACAAAAGGTAAAAGCAGAGATAATAACATGTATTAAAATACTCAATAGACAAACAAAAGCTTGAGTTGGGCTCATAAGACTAGTGATTAAGTCCAAATATCATTATTTGATGGAGCACATAGATGTGTGGTTAATGTGGCATGGTGGGTTTTTAAAAGGTGTATTTCTATAGATATGATTTTAATACAAGTGTGCCCTTCCCTAATCTAAGAGTATTAGAATCATTTTTATTATTATCTAATTTTAAGTCACAGCCAAGCCAAACACCAAATTGGTGTATGAGACCCCCTTGTTTGTGGGACAAGGGACCCACCTCCACACAATGATTTGACTGCTAAGTTTACAAAGGCATACATACTCTACCCCCCTCTGGTTTTGAACATGTTACCTCTTAGGAGGAAACACACACTCTTAACCATTAGGCTCACTCAAGCTGTATAGCTAGCTTGCACTCAATTCAAAATCCTTTGGCTAAACCATCACAAATGAGGATATCTATTCCGTGAAAATACATTTGGTATAAACTACTTTTTGCAAGTACATACATGCAACAAAATGCATGTGGTCTTAACTGCTTTCATAAATATAGACATATAATGAGCATAGGTATGTGCATCAAGAGATAAGACTTGAACTTTGGTGATGGTGATAGTGATGCCCTACCTTCGCCAACCATGCAAGCCACCATTGACCAACCTCCCTTTTATTTGATGAAGAGTTCACGTGTGGTTTCATGTCTTGATCAAACTTGTTATGTAATGAAGATTTGGCCTTTGATTTCAAGTTGGACAAACAATAAAAGGGTTGAAAGATCATTATCAAGTTGTGCTATCACCTTGGAAAATTATTGTGGATTGATATGTTGGAGTTGGGAGACTTATAGGAGGTCCAAAACATTAAGGTACTCAAACATGATCAACCATGATTAAGCATAATCAACCATAATTGTCAATTGTGTTAAACATTATTGACCATAGTCAATCATGGTAATATAGTGAACTGTATTCAACTATAGTAAAAACCAAAGTTAACCACAATCAAGTTAAACATAGTGAACTTTGGTCAACCCTAATTTCCCATAGTCATAGTCACCTTTATTTAGTCGCAATCAACAATGGTAAATCATGGTTGAATATAGTTAATTACAATCAAACATAATCAATCATGGTCAATTATCATCAAATATGGTGAACCATTTCAACCATTTTAAACATGATTGGCCATAGCCAATAATTATCAACCATATTCAACGATGATCAACCATAATTAAATATGATCAACCATGTCCAACCATTATTAATCACAATGAAGCATGTTCAACCATACTCTTCAATAGTGAAGCGAACAAAGTTCCTTCTAAAGATTAATTACTCCAAAAGACTTGGAATATGAAATTATCCATTAAGGATATAAATAATATATTAAATATGTGAATAGTAAAATGAGTATGATAATTTACAAATGAGAACGAGAGGCTTGCTTATATACCAAGCAAAGTGTCTCTTTATGAAGAGTCATGTCCTATTAGACATGCCTCTTCAACCTTAATTACTAGCTTAACTAACTATTATTTATGAATTATTATCTTTTACATTATATTTATATTATTTATATATTTTATTCGTTACATTGCCTCTTCCTCAAAAAGCTTTTGTCCTCAAAGCTTGTCGATGAAAAAGGCTTGATCTATTTTTCTGCTTCGAAAGTCTTTCTGTCTCGGAATAGTCATCCTTGTCGATACAAGTTGATAAGATATTCTTAGTGACAAACAAAATTGTCGCACTGAGAAGGGATCAGACCATCCCAAACTAATCTTCTGTATAGTATTTTGATCACTGGAATTTTGTAACGACTTGTTAGCATAGGACTGGATTGATGTTATGTCATTATTCTCTGGAACATCAATTTGTTGTTTCTGTTCTGAATGGTCCTGATACGTAGCTTGGTTGAGTTGTCTAATCTTGTGATTCGGATGCCAATATAAAGTTTTTAGATTTTCTTCTGGTGAGGATGTTATTAAATTGGTTATGGAACATTCACTTGGGATGTTCATTGTCTGAATTGCAACATCTACGTGTGTTGTTTCTTTAACTGACTTGTCTTCTTGAGTTGTCATATTCACTTGATCAGTATTTGTTGTTTTGTCATCAACTTGAATTCCTACATTTGATGCTTCTTTCTCGATAAGTTGTTGTACTTTGTTTTCTAATGACTTCTTATCCTTCTTAAGTTTCTTAATTTGCGACAGTAATTTTTCGCTATAGTTTTTAAATCGAAAAACTTCTTCATTTTTGTCAATATTGATTTTGTCGATTTCTTTTTGCATATTTTGTAATACCTTTTTACCTTCTTGAGACATTACTTTTGAAATATCTGAGATATCTTCTAGTGTTACTGAATTTGGTTTTAGTGTAAAATCTTGGAGCATTACTTTCTTCTTCTTGTAAGAAAATGTTAAAAACTTCTTCTTTGTATTTAGAATAAAGGAACCTAGAGTTTCCATCCAAGGTAAACCCAAAATAATGTCCCCTTGATTGTCCCATAGGGTCTGAACTGAGAATTGTGATACAAATGTATAATCTTCAATGTTCAACTATAAATTAGCTATGTCATATATTTTATTGCAAAAAAGGTCTAATTCTAAGTTTTCAGTTATATTTGACTCTGGAATCACTAGTTGGTTTGCGATTTTAGGTGTTATATAATTTGCATCTTCTGCCGAAGAAACAGAAATAATAACATCTTTTCCTGCTAGAGTTCCTTTAATGTTAAATAACGCTTTACCGACTCTGGGTGCGGTTTCTGGGAATCTTATGGCCTTCACTTTTGTATTAGAACTCCATTTTTGCTTCTTGAAATATTAAAATATTTTTGTAAATTGGCTT
>APFE031368498.1:205735-219681 GCA_000404065.3 Pinus taeda
TAATGAATATTAATATTTTTTTCTAATGGCTAAAAATTGAAAAAATTTCTGCACTAATATATTGTCGATAACAACCACATTATATTGTGCATATTAATAATGTTTTTCTATAAATGTGCTAATTATATACTTGTAAGAGTATATAAACACATTAATATTACTAATGTGGTTCTTTTTGGTTATGAATAGATATGCAAGACCTTAAAGACTTCTTGGAGGTCTAAAGAATTAAGGAGCTTGATTTGCATTCCATAGGATTTATATTATAAAGATAAATGGAATGGCCATTAAGAAGAATAGTGTCTATTTCTTTATGCAAATAGGAACAAAAGTTGAAAGGATGGATGAATGCTTGCATATATGGTTAATTTGGGCGATTGTTATCGGGAAATCTAGTGTCTATGTAGAGCTGCTAGCCCCACTAAGAAGGGTAGCTATCTTAGAAACAAACAGATTAAAGTTACTTTCGTTTTCCTTTACGAGAAGTAGACAGAAGAGGAGCAAAGAATACCAACCTCAATCTTTCGCTCGGTTCCTTGCTTGTTCCTTCTCCTCTCTAACAGATTTTTTCCACTCTTTCCTCGACCACTCCATTTCAAAGAGTACCTGTAAAGTCAAAGCAGCATAATACCTTCAAAGTGCAGAGATCTACAATCATAAACAATATAGGACTAGATATATATTGACCACACAAATGCATATATTACCAGACATACAAGAATGTGGAGGAAAACTTGAATAGCTTTATTGATGTAAAGATTAGAAGAGAGGATTACAACCCATTGATCTGACCCAGCGCATCCTCCCTCCCAGCATGAAAGCCCTTCTTCACCTCATGAAAAGCTTAGATCACCCAACACTATGATATTCCACCAGGAAACCAACAGCTCCTCCTTACAAGATACAAGATTCCAGCCTCTGGATCTCTAGGATGAGGGATCCATATATAGAAGATTGCAAGGGGGTGAGTCAGCTTCCGGGATTTTGATTAGTGTCTTCTCTCTAATAGTTCTTGATTCCACTTGGAGATTTATGATCTCTTACTTATCCTTGGGCAAATTCAGAGAGGCAAGTGTCACAAGAGAAGTTTCTGGAAGATTCCATGATCATCCACCTTGCAAACTGTCTCTTCCATTTGTCTACCCTCACCCATCGCACCCTACAAAAGGGATTTCTAGTATGCATCACACTTTTTGCACTAAGCAGGTGAGATGCATCGCACCCTTAGCACTGAGCAATCTGTATGGTCCAGTTTTGACTAGTTTTCTGTGGAGAACTTCTGGGAGATGATGTACTCAGCTGACCTTGTTCCTTTAGGGCATGAAACAACACTTTTAGGGACTTAGAAGCCCTTGGTTTATGGACATATGTGATTGGGGTTGCAGTGCCCAAATATGTCTATAACAGTTTCCTCCTAAAGCATGAGGTCGAAAATCTTTTGATGTCGGGTGAAATGCTTTATCATGAGGATCCGAGGTTTTTTGAACTGGAAGGCGACCTGTAATAAGATACAATACAATACATTATCTTCATAACATTTTCATGATCTAGCTGAGGAGGGCATCCCCATGCTCAGCTTTATAAATTCATTTTGATGTACATAGGACAGACAACTATCTGTGTGGCAGACTGATGATTCTGATAGAGCCATCATCCTTTGATTCAGATGATCATCTATGCAGCAATGATGTACATTTGATATCTTTATTTTCCTGAATATATCGCAGCTCGGAAGGATGAAACTAGATCATGGGTCTTCAAACTCGTCCAATCTTCGCTCGAAGTACAAGTCGATCCATGTGAAAAATGTTTTGGAGCCGAACATGGAAAAACATCACCTGATTACCAGCCAATGATGTAAGTTATTAATAGGTGCAAGAGGAATCCTCGATAATGATGATGAACCTCAAGGCACTACAGTATAATTCACGTGGTGTGAAAATGGGGCTTGGTGTCGAACACCACGCAAAATCTTTCGGTTGAAGGCCATTGATGTAAACTTGTCACCGGAAGTGAGAAACTTGCCATTGAGGCATGCAAGCTTCAAAGTACTGAAAGGGTTGTTCCTAGGTCGACTTCTTGGATAATGAGCTGTCGTCGACAAGAAGTGACCCGTTGTAGGAGGGCCTTAATGAATACCACATCTACGACATGGAACGAAGCAAATGATTTTGTGGAGGTGAAAATGATCTGATGATATTGGGTTCAGGGTGGTGGTCATGAAAGAATGAAGTGTGAAGGTATTGCAGCAGGTGAGACACAAGCTGGGTTGGTGAATTCTCTGATCAACTTCTCTTGAACATATCGGTGACACTAAAATGGATTGGTAGCGTTAACCCGAAAGATGGATGGTACAATGGACCAATGGTAGTATGACCGGTGAACGGAATAACCCAACCCGACTCAATCATGGTGATGGAGTGAAAGTGTCATGTTCAAGAGCGACTCGCTACAAATAAAGTTTCTTCAAGTTTTTCTTCCCAATTTTCCCGAGTTATGCTGACCAGTACCTCTTTATTTTTATCAAGTTTGAGGAGGATAACATATGCTTGTTCTATAATTTTCCCTTTGGGCAAACTCGTCGCTATGTTTTAACAAGCCTAGTGACAGTGAAACTTGTTCTTGTCTCTATGGAAAAGTTTGTCGCTATTGGTTTTAACGAGTTTAACAACAAAGACAACTTGGTCCTTTTTCAATTTTAAAGAGTCTGAAAAGGGACGAAAATGAAACTCCAGTAATCCTTTTTCACCATATAATCCCTTAAGTCCGAAAAAGTATAAAATAATATGAAAGGGATGAATTTTCGATAGTTTTAACGAGCCGAACAAGACAAGCGCTTGATCTTTTTGTGTAATAATCCCTCAGGTCCAAAAATATTAAAATCTAGAGGAGGGATAACACTTCCGGTAGATTTAACGAGCTAGAGAGGCCAATTGCTCGACAATCTTTTCATATTTTACGAGTCAGATGAAAAGAGCTTAAAGGAGACTCGTTTTTTAGGAACGAGTGATATTTTCAGGTAGCTGCTAATTCCAGGTAAGGTTTGGAATTTTCCAATCACGACAGTGTCACAAGGGTGGCTAACAGAATCACTCATTGTAGTTGTTCCTCAAAAAGGTAAATAATCAAATGGAGGCGTATGATCGGCTAAAACAGAGTGGAGGTGATGGTAAGAACACGACCAGGGCTCAAAAACTGATGATAATGCATTCGCAATGGTTATTTACCGGAGGGTGGTTCATTTTTTAATGAGCTTGAACTCTGGGGGAACATTTGCTCATTGCTTAGGTTTAATTTTTAACGAGCTTGAACTTCGCATAAAAACTGCTCGTGATAATGGTCATTGGTATTCGACCCATCGTTAATACTATGTTCTTTTGACGGTTGTACTACCTGTTCAATTGCTCCATCAAACTGATTAGAAATGAGAATACGTGCTTGAAAAATGAGTTAAAACACTAATACCCCACTCGAATTATGTGAAAAGTAACTTAAAAGTAGTTTTTTACCCCTCATTCTACCATTTCATTTGAGCTTGAGATTGTTGGAGCTTTGGAGGTGCTTTCCCCTTTGATTTTCACTAGCTGATTTCGAAAGATTCTGTGGATGATTCTTGGCGCCGTTTGGACTAGGTAGGAGCTTAAACTGTGCTCTTCAGTTGCATTCTTTCCTTTTTGAATTGTGAGCATGTTTCCTTGCTTTTCTGAGCCTCTAGGGTTTGAAAAATTCGTTTTGCCCCCATTGCACCCTGTGTATATCGAAAGGTGCGATGCATATTGGGCTAGCCATTGGCCAGTCAGTGTGCATCGCTCCCAGTACACAGCTGGGGTGCGACGGGCGCAAGGAGGGAAACTTGTGCATTGTTTTTTCATGGAAATTTTGCCTGTTTTTTGCCAAATCAGGATCTTGACTCTTCTCTTGTTTGTTTTCAGAGATTCATCGGAGCAAAATGGTTGTTACATCGTGAGAATGCGAGCATGAAGAAGAGGACATGATTGCTTTACATGATCCGGGTACGGTAACTGCATTGTGGAATTGTGGTTTGCTCAAGTTCTTCCGCCTCTCTAGTATGAGGCAACAAATCAACTTGTTGCAATATTTCCTTGATGCATGGGATCCTACCAACCAGGTGTTCCAGATCAGAGGAAAATCCATCCCCTTGACTATCGTGGACATCTACTTTTTGACCAGTTTATTGAGGCGTGGTGCCCCTCTCTCACTATCAGGTTCCACCCTTGGGGGTGAATCCGTGAGGGATTATATTCGTCGATACTGTAGAGAAGGATCTCAGCCGAGCAGGGACGGCAAGATCAACATCCGAGATGTCACTGACCGGTCTTGGAGGACCATCTTGTTCACCTTTGCTAGACTAGCTGGTAGTGTGGCTCTTCACTTGGCCAACAGGTCCTATATGTAGTATGCCTTAGAATGCCTTGAACCGAAGGTATTCAACTGGTGTGATGTAGTACTTCTGGTGATAAAAGAACAACTTACCAAGGTGAAAAATGGACGATCTAAGAACTTTGGCTATGGTTCCATTTTGACCGCTTTCACCTTGGAGAAGATCCCACTGATGTAGCCGCAATATATTTCACTTGGTTTGCCGCCATCGATTGAACCACAGATGCAGAGATGGGTTGACCTTATGGCCCGACACGCTAGTCAGCCACAGGTTTCTTTCTCTGATGCCTTCTTTGAGTGGTTCAACCATCAGGAGATGGTTTATGCCGAGTGTTCGTATGCTGGTATGGATTTTCGGGGTGACCCAGACTTGGTGCTGCTGGCTGGTGAGTAGTGGAGTGTTATAGGTAAAATTTCTAACCATATCCATGTTTATTGCTTTTATAATGTTCCGGTGCTTTCTTTTATCAAGACTAATCAAAGCTCATGTGCTCATGCAGATATCGGACTGGTGCAACCAGCAGTGCGCTTAAGAGCACCAGCTACCGTTCCTATAGGAGAGGCTGTAGGGAGGGCTGTCCTTCGCGACCTGGATGTGGCCGAGACTCTTGCAGCATTGCAGGATCAGATCGAAGGCCTCAATCTCGATATCCCGAATGTGAAGATTGACAAGTTGCCTCTGAGATTACAACGACATACTACTGGCGTGCCACGTCGATGGACTAGGCTTTTACGCATGATTGCACTGGCAATGACTTATTATCACCAGCACCATTAGAGTAGGGTGCCCCCTAGCATTTTGAGTTTTTGGGTCATTTGACCGATTTTGTCTTGGACACAGAACACTATGTGTAAACCATAAACAATTATATATATATTTTTTATTTTCGAAGCTTCATTTTGGTTAAGTTATATGATCCTGATGCAAATATTGATGAAATGCTTTTCTTTTATAAATGTCGCAAATGTCTATCTAACACATAATTCGCCAATGAATCTGTTAATGTGTTTAAGTTTATGGAAATATGTTGATATTGAATAAAATCAAACTGTCTTTCCAAAATTTTGACCCTTAGGAACATGCGATAGATAGCTAGATTCCGTATAGAATAGATACCGATGAGCTGTAGAATGAGGAGCTCTGAGTCTAGCCCGATAACAAGTCGATGTATTCCATGTGCGATGGCATCAGAGAGGAGCTCTATCAACGCGCTGTATTCAGCGATATTTTTTGTTGATCGGCCAATACATACCCCTATGAAACTTACTAACTCACCGCTTAGATCAAAGATGGCCCAGGCTGCAGAAGATGGGTTCCGCAAACTATGCTTGCTCTGTCGACATATCCAACAAATGATTCCAATGGGTTCAACATCTGTAACAAATGCAAAAGTGAATTACCTAACTAAAATGATTGCTCTTAGCGAAAACAAAAATGTAACAAAAGCATAGGGGTTACTATACTGAGTTAAGCATAGTAACACTTAAGGTACAATCCGTTGCGGGGTTGCGCTAGTGGAATCCCATCATAGTCCACTAACTCGTAGGCTCCTTTTGCTAATATACGCTTAACAATATAGGGGCCCATCCATAAAGACTTGAACTTACTTGCTCCCAACTTATCGAACTCTTGGTTGTAAAGTAAAACTAGATCACCTTCTCAGAAGACACAGGGTTTGACATTCTTGTAAAACTGTGCCTTGACTCGTTTCTTATGTGCTTCGTTAGCCAAGGCGGCATCACGATGGGTTTCATCTAGTTGGATTAATTCCAAGAAACGAGACTCTTCTTCTGAAGTTCCGAGGAGAATGTCGACTGTGAGCTTGAGGGACGAGATTTCACACTAAACTAGTAAGATTGCTTCCAAGCCATACACCAGCTGAAAGGGTGTAAACCCGGTCGCATTTCTCACCAATGTTCAGTATGCCCACAATGTTGAGTACAGGATTAGGTGCCAACTCTGTTTGTTGACTCCAATCATCCTTTGCAGCATACGCTTCAAGACTTTGTTGATTGCCTCAACTTGTCCATTAGCTTGCAGATAATACGGAGTAGAGCTGTCGTGGGACAATCCTAATTTGGTAGCCAACTCAACCATCATGTGATTGCGAAAATGCGATCCCTGATCTATGACTATAGCTTGTGGAACACTGAATTTTGAGACTACATGATTGAAAAAGAAAAGAGCAACCGTTTCGCCACTGTTGTTTAATGTAGGCATCGCCTCAACCCATTTCATAAAATAGTCAACTGCGACTATGATATACCCATGCCCCCTGGCCGAGGTGGGGTTACAAGTCATGAAATCTATGCCCCATTTGGCAAATGGCCCAACAACGACTACTGGCTGTAGAGGTGCAAGTGGAATTCTGGTTTTGCGATCCAAGATTTGACAAGCATGGCAACTTCTAACTGCGGTTATGCAATCCTTGAACATTGTTGACCAGAAGTACCTTGCTCATAAAATTTTTTGTGCTATAGCGTAGCCAAATTGATGCCCCCCACATGCACCTAAATGACAGTCATTCAGGACTTTTTCAGCCTCCTCATGGGTGAGGCACCTCCGTAGAATTGTATCGATACCATGACGGTAAAGTGTATCACCGATGATCATGCAGTCTTTTGCTTGGTATCGAGTATGTCATTACTCTGAACGAGAGGTATTAGACCTATATGTTTGGGTCTAGAAATAGATGATTATATCTCCATACCATGGATCGCTTGAAGATATCAGAAACAAAGATTCATACACGATTGTTACATTGGACGTTGAATCGTTGGACGACGATGGGAGATCACATAGTAACTCCGCGAAAACCAGGGCTTTCTTTGATTTGGATTTTAAGAATTCTAGATCAAACTCTTGCAAAATTGCTATCCATTTGGAATATTTTCCCCCCAGTAACTGTCGCGACAAGATATAAGTCATGGGGTTGCAATCTGACAAAATGGTAGTTTTTCGAAAGAGGATATAGTGTGGAAATCTCTGTATTGCTTGAACAGCTGCAAGAGCTAGCTTTTCAACATATGAGTACTTGGTTTCTATATCATTTAAGTTTCGACTTAAATAATAGATAGGATGTTCAATTCCATTGTCTTCTTGAACTAAAACCATTGCTATGGTCGTATCTACTGCAGCCAAATACAGGTTAAAGTCTTTTTGATAATCAAAAGCATACATTAATGATGCTTTTATTAGGGATTCCTTTAAAGCATCAAAGGAAGCTTTCATGACCTAATCCTAGATGAAGGGTACTTCTTTTTTCAGCAGACGAGTATAACCTTTAGCAAGTTCAGCGTAATTTGGAATGAACCTCCTCAGAAAGTTTGCTTTCCCTTGGAGTTTCTAAATCTGAAGCAAATTTGAAGGTAATCAATGATTGCCTAAACCTTACAGGGGTCGAGACGAATCACGTCTTTAGAAACTACAAAGCCAAGTAAATGACCAGAACCAACACAAAACACACATTTGTGTGGATTGAGTCGTATCTTGTAGGGTCGGCAACATAGAAATATCGCTCTCAAATGCTGCGGATGATCAGTCCGCTTTCGCGAATGAGCCGGAAGATCATCGAGATATGGTTGAATGATGTTCTTGATCTCATGGAAGGCATAATTCATTGCCCTCTGAAAGGTTGCCCCTGCGTTCTTTAAACAAAAAGGTAGCTTGCAGTAAGCGAATGTACCCCATGGACAAATAAATTCAGTCTTTGACTGGTCTTGTGGGCGGATATTTATTTGATAATACCCCAAAAATCCATCCATAAATGAAAATATTTCACATCCGGTGCATTCATCAATTATCTGGTCAATGAAGGGTGTAGGGTAGTTTTCCTTTGGACAAGCTTGATTTACATCCCTATAATCGACGCACACTCTTATCGTTCCTTGCTTTTTCATTACAGGAACAATATTCGATACCCAATCAATTATAGAAATGAGGTAAATGAAACCAGCATGGAGAAGTTTTTCAAATTCCACCTTGGTGGCAACGAATTTCTTGGGGTGCACCTGCTGAAGCCGTTCTCGTACTGGTTTGACATCTGGATACATCTTAATTTCGTGTTCAACTATACTCGAGTCGATGCCTGACATTTCTTCATATGAACATGCAAAGACATCTCTGAACTTGCGAAAGAGAGTGTAATATATTTCTAGTTCTGTAGGAGAACAAGATTTGCTGACATGAATATTCTCTACAACATCTGGTTTAGTCGAGATATTTATGGCAATAGTTTCTTCAATATTGGACAGGTTTCGCTCGGAATCCACCATATTTATAGTATTCGATAGGAAATCAAATACTAAAGGATGATCAAGGTCACTGGAACAATCTTCTTTATAATTTGGAAGATGGGAACGATGGTGGTAATCTTCCCATGGTGTCCCGTCAATCATCATTGACTAAACAATTCCTTCGTCTGTAGAATGTACATGCGACCAAGGATCTAAAGGGGTACCATATTCCTTAGACCTATCTATCCAAACACTTGATGAGCGTTGATTTGGGTTCACCTCCCATGCCGAAAACATTGATTGCTACAATATTTCTATTGGACTTGGAGGCAAAACCTCGTGATGATCCATGCTAACATCGTGATCGGATATCTTCTGAATGGAAGACACCATATTGTAGGTTCCCATCATGGCCACTTCTTCCAAATAGTTTGGAGGTGGTAGGGCAAAAGTACCCATTAATGTCAGGTCTTTTAGTAGGCCTACTCTGATATTTTGAAGCGAATGATAGCTCCCGTGGATCATCGAAATGCTTCCCGTAACTTGTAAACTATTTGGGAGAAATGTTTGTTGGTCGACGATTGTAATTCCTCCTTGGAAAGGAAATGCAATCTTTCTGAAGTATGTTGACACAACAGCAGCCATAGCATATATCCGGGCCTTCCCAGTAGGATGTTGTAATCGAGGTTTCCATCGATAACTTCAACATCAATTTCTACTATCTTTCCCCCCAGTTCGACTTGCAAGTCACTTAAAATCCTGTATGGAGTGTATGTTCATCCATCAAATGCTTTCAACGTCATTGATGATCCTGACAAGGGTGGTGAGCCCAAAGTTTTCCAGCAACTCATCGACATAATACATGTAGATTCTCCCTCATCAATAATCGTTCGATGAACAGTTTTGTTGAGGGCTTTCACTTGAATAAGGAAAGCAAGTTGAGCTGGTAACTAAAGGTCATACCCTTTATGATTAAAGGTCACAAGATTGGAATCTGCTGGGTCAATCCCACCTATTGCTGATAATAGAGCCTGCTTTTGGGAGGGGAAATTTTGCAGTACCTCAAGTGTCGACATAGCGGACGGTGATTGGGCCAGGTCCTCTACTATATTATAATTATGTGCTGCTCTAGCACGAGGATTAAATATCGATTTGTGTACTACTCCCTTTGGTAGCTTTATCGTTAGCTCAGGAATGATGTGTGGCACAACTTCGGTCGAAGTTGTTGTCGAACTATTAGGTTGATCAGTAGCCTTGTTGTTCGACAGCGGTGGATTCCCATAATCTTTATTCCTTGTCGATATCAAAGCATCATTTTGCTATTTTGAAATGGACAACATGAGCACTTGGGATGGGGAAGCATTGTCACTAGCAACCAGATTGGTTCCTGGATTTGGAAATGGATCAGTCAATACCGCTGAGGTTTTTGAACTTTTAAAAAGTTTTTTTAACTTCAGCTTTATGTGGACAATCTCTCGTCCAATGATCCTCATCACATATCTGACATCCCAAAGGGGGTTTCCTTTGCCCAGAAGGGTTTGTAGAAGATTTTTCAGGAGACGACTCTTCCTGTTTCTTCTTTTTCCCTTTTTTTTCTTCTTGCCCCCTGGTTGCTTTGGTTCTTTGCCTTTGTCAGTCGACATGGCATTTACCTCTGAGGCGAGAATTTCTTCATTTGCATTTTGACTAGAAACTGTACGAGATTTATTCGATGTAGCCTTTACGGTTTTCGTGCTAGTCGTACCTATCATACCATCGCCAGCATGAGAGTCCTTGTTTGATTTAAGAGGAGGAGGAACAAAAAATTCCGGTCTAGGAGCATCAGGAATTTTGTCATAGAGTGTGCCAGACTAAGTATAGATCAAGTCTAGATATTGCGCATGAGCAATGACTTGCTCAGTGACAACTCCTCCCTTTGCCACATCTTCTGTGATAGAAGGTAACAATTACTTAATAAACCATTCAACTAACAACTGATCAAGAACATATGTTTTTACCATTCTACGATGACGCTGCCACTCATGGATATGATCAGATATGTGAGTGGTTGTCGTCTATTTGAAATGGGTAAGAAGCTCTGTTCCTATTTTGTACCTTATGGGTAACTGAAAATGGGTTAAAAAGGTTGTGGCAAGGGTGATGAAGTTATCAAATGAAGCTTTAAGCAATTCAATGTACCATTTTGTTGCCGGACCAGTCAACGTTACCTGAAAAAGGCGAAGCCTAATTGAATCATCATTTAGGGTGTTGGATGAACACCACAGATGAAAGGTCATCACATGATTTGACGGGTCTTCACCCAGATTTCCATTAACTTTAGGAATATCTGACGGAAGTTTATGAGGAATCATCGGCCACCAAGGGGCATAAGCAATTAGATCGTTTGTTAGCCAATTTAGATCCAGTAACTCTAAAGTTGCCACAAAGGGTAACTACCGATTCAGGTTCGGCGAAGCATACCCAAGATAAGATGGGATTGCCTGAGCAGTGGGTTTTTTCATACTAGCATAGTGCATTTGATGCTAATAACTTTGGTAAGGTTGATGGGCATAACCAATATGAAATTATTGATGTTGACCATTTTGAATATATGACTGCCCATTACTTGCAAATATTTGTTGCTCAGATCCTTGGTAAGCTTGTTGGAATTGCGGTTGTTGATATTGCACCAGCCATGGTTGTGAAACCATTTACTGTTGTCTAATACTGGCTATTTGACCAAGATGAGGGGTAATAGTACCCGTTTGAACCTGGGTCGCTCCGGTTAGGGAGCCACTAATTGGTGATTGCGGCTGTGTCGTGGAGACAAAAGGCTATTATATTACGACCTAAGAAACTTGAGGTTGGCATACAATAGGAAACACTTGTAGTTGCGACACTGTCACAATGGCTAGTGTAGTGGGGATATTCAACATAGGTAGGCTTTGTTGCATTGAGTATACAACTCTTGGTTGTTGAGGCAGTATTGGCACCCAACCGCTGGATGTAATTCTAGCATGACTCGAATTCTGTTGGGAACTCCCATATGATTGTTCTCCCGGAGGAAACAATGAAAGGGCATACTGCCCCCCATATGGTGGCAATCCAGTGCTCAAAGGAATGATTGGCCTTTGGGGACAGGACTGCCCAAATTGATACTGTTGCGAAGGATCAATTTGTTGAGACTCAACATAAGAGATTCCATATATTATTCCAAACGAACAAACGAGAATAGACCATACTGTTGAAACAGTCCATGGATGGACTCCATCTAGTGGTTGAGAGCTAGTTGGGACAGATGGTACACCGACAAACATTGTTGGAGTAGCAGCAAGAGGTTCTACTGCTGCTGCATCAGATGACACAGTCCTAGAAGTCGACAGTTGTTCAGACATATCTAGTCTATCCAAGAGATTTCCCAGCGATTCCACAGGAACTTGTGATGAAGGGAGACTAACTTCTGATGATGAAGGATATAGGGTGATCCTGGCTCCAAAATGTAATGGAGTTCTGGATGGAGGATCCTCCACAATCTCTTCTATAACAATCAATCCAGGTGGGAGAGGTAGACCGTCAGGTCCATAAAATATTTCTGGTGCCGAAGAAGGTATAGACTTTGCAACGACAGTTGTTGGAGAGGTAACACCTTCCAAATTAGCTGTAGATGTAGCCAATTCAGGAATAGAAGCATTTACCATTACACTAGGATTAGTTCTAATGTCCTCTTGTGGCTGCGGAACTTCTTCTGTAAAGGCAGGGGTAACAAAGATGGTAGGAGTAACCGGAGTCCCTGAGGATGTTGGAACACAAGTTCCAAGCAAACCAGGGGACTTTGATCCGTTAAACGAGTTCGCTTTGTCCAGAATAGTTACTTTTCCGGAGTCAAAGACAATTGACTCGTTAATCTCTGTGAATGATGGGGTTTCGATTGAACTTCTTCCACGATTGCGGATTACTTGATCAACTCAAAATAAAGGGGAAAAAGCGATTCCGAATTTAATGAATTTTAGATGCTTTGACACAACTTGCTTTTTCAATTTTTAAGAGTTGAGAAAAAGCTAAAGATGACTCTAGTCACCTTCGATTTTTAATGAGCCTGAAGTGAAAAGTGCTTAGATGGACCTTTTCCTTTAAGGAGTCTAAAAAGGAACGAAAGATACTACTCTGGAAATCTAGACAGAGGAATTGCCAAACCAATCACAAAACTGTAGACTACTTTTTACAGTACGATAGTCAATCTTCCTAAATGCTATGTTCAGTGCATTGCGATCGATAGGGTGGCAGAGACGGCTTCCTAAGGATAAAGGATATAGCCTATTGTGGTATCCCAATATATACTTGACGGTACGTGGGAGCACAAGTCCGTATTGGCACTTGTCGTCTCAAAGAGGAGGAATCACCCAACCTACAATGAAAGCAATAGTTACCAGCCTTTACGATGCTAGAATACGTCTCTAGCCTAGACTTCTAAATGTTTTGCGTTAGGTTCCAAAGTGTTTTTATGTTCATTGAATTTATTTTACAGTTGATCTTCTTAAGAAGTTTGCCTTTCAGGTTCACCACGTGATGTAGATATACAATTTCTAAAATATAATCTAAGATGATAAACAATCATTTAATCTTCTTTTTGCAATGAAAATCCTAGCTACTAAGGAAAGAGAAACAAGATTATTTCAACATAGAGTAGAGAGCACACACTAGATGCACTGTCCTAAATCAAAATCAACAAGCAATCTAAATGCAAATGCACATGCATGTATTTGTTTTCGCTTTCTTAATGTGTGAATGACAAAAAGAATGGTAAGTACAAATCTGAATCGTTTCAAGCGACAATACTAACGATTTTCTCTTCAAAAGACGAAAGGAAGATAACAACAACACTTTGCGATTTTGAATTGAAAACTGCTTTTGACACTTGAAAAACTATTAAACCAAATCAAATACAAGAGTAACAGTGTAATTGACCATCAAGAATAGTAGGATTCTTTTCTTTGACTGAAAACGACACTTGCAACACTTCCAAATCAAAAGACGACAGTTTGATTACGCTACTTCTTTGTAAATGAGAACCGTAAATGGTGAACAATACATAAAAACATTTACAGTTCTTTGTACTATGGAGGTTGAATCATGCTAAGGAAGGGAGTTTCCATAGTGGTATACTGATCACAGGCAATAAAACTCCTGAATAAAGCTGAAGAGAGTGAACAAAAAACCAAAATCTGGAAGAAGAAGAGGTCTTATCTGATCATCGCACCTGTAACACAGGGAAAGAGTGATGCATCTCACCTACTGCACACGGGAGGTGCGATGCATCCAGATTCCCAAGA
>APFE031368498.1:226194-287158 GCA_000404065.3 Pinus taeda
TATATAAGGTGGTGCCAACAATTAAGAGTGTTATTTCATATTTAATATTTAAAAGTTTGATAGCCTATATTGTATATTTTGTTTTTACAATGGAACAAAATTTCTAGTTAATTGTGTTTTTCTTCTTTCAAAATTTCAATAGATATTAGAATCAATGTGGGAGAAGCACTTTATTAGGATTTGACATAATGTTGTTGAATTTATAAGGTTATGAGGCTTTAAGGTGCATTGGACACATTTACCACCCATCTCATTTCATTATGGAGCTACCTTTACAATATTTGTATCATGTGATAAATCAAGTAGCCTAGTGAGCCCCCCACATAGCTCAATGGGGCCATAAGATGGCCTTGACACCACTCAAGTTGGGTAATATTGTAGTTATTTAAGGATCCAACATATAGGGAGGTAGTAACAATAACAATTTTCCTACCAAAGACTTTGTGCAATTTTGTTCCCAAATTTTATCATGGGGTAATGAAATTGCCATTAAGGAAACTCCAAATTTGATATTTCTATTGATGAATATTTTCAAGTTTGTGATGGAAACATAATTCACACCCTCTTACAATACTTTATGGGATAGATTCTGCCATAATTTTTCATCAGGCCCTAAATTAAGGAATCTTGAGAACTACATGGTCATATTTGTATAACCACTCAACATAACTAAAGGCTTTCTATTTTTTCTTTTAAAGAAGATACTCATTGTTCTTCTTGTAGCCATTGGATTTGTTCAGTACGATGATTGCCTTGTTAGCATAGAATTAAGCTTCTTCTATGGATGTATATGTTCATCTATACTATATAGTCTTGGTAGAATTCTTAGGCCCACCTATTTAGTTATGAGAGTTCTAAAAATGCATCTCTACTCCATTGAGAAGTTTTTTTTACCATGAGCCCCATATATTTTTTAACCCTTCCCTACATAGAAAATCCTTCCTTATGGTTAATCTTTTCAAGGATCTCATTGACATTGTTAATAGATATGTAGGGTATAAGATCTAAACATAGTGGGTCAAGTATGACAACCTAACTAATCCCTAATTTAGGTACCAAATTTTGGATCATAAAGTTAGGGATTGTTCCTTGGTAACTTAAGGGGAGACCTAAAAATTGCAACAAACTAATGTGACCAAAGTTTATGTTGTTAAGAAAGGAAAAAGGTGAAATCAACACCAAAGCCACCCTCAACCAAGGGCCAGGATATTTCAATAATGCCTCTTTTGAACCTTGTGGCCTTCACTATGGAGAAGGAGATTACTAGCTCCTCTCAGGAATTTTCCTATGAGAATAGAGGGAGTAGGGATCACTCTTTAGCTCTAATTTTGAGATATCAAAGATGATGATGAAATTGAGGGCACAATGAAGAAGATTACAAGTCTTATCTTAGATGTATGGGTGTTTTTAGTCCCAAAAGAATACTGTTTTACCAAAATCTACAACGACTTTGGCGAGCATGAGGAAATGAATTTCCTCTTTTAAGTTTCAAGGTTAGCTGTACATCATAGAATTCTTAGAGTCTCATATACCCTATTAAAACGATCATGGTCTATGTTATCAATCGGGCTGGTGCAGGTCAAGCTATGTCAACCCTTCAACCTGGTGTAACTATTTCAAACTAGTTTTTGATTGGAAATTAGCCCTTCCAATCTGAGGGGGCTCTCTCAATATTTTTTGAGAATTCAGATGGCTAACTCTGGTTTTCTATTTGATTTTTTTTTGGGTGGAAGAGTGTGAGGGAAACCACCACTGGGCATGGATTCAGTCAAAATAAAGCAACAACAAACAACAATTTTTTATGGAAACTGAGGCATCTTTGGTTTCCTAAGGTGCAAATGGACATTGACAGTAATCACAACAAATTGAAGGAAGTTGGAGCTGTTTGACAGAATTTCAAGCAATCAAGATACTATGCAAAACTGATAATAGGGCATTCACAGTAATCAAAACAAATTAAAGGAATTTGGAACAATACAACATTTAATTCCAAGTAATCAATAAGCTGTGAAAACTAATAATAACAAAACATGACAAGTTGGGATTGAAACCAGAATGAATCTCAGGTTAAAATAGAGTTGTTGCAAATTGGTATTTCTATTAAGTGAAAGAAATACAATAGTGGTTCTCACATCATCCCTCCTGTGTAGAGTTGAGAGTTCACATATCTATAGAGAAAGGTCTCTCATTACATATCTTCCACTTGGGCTAGATAACTATCAAATATGTTCCTATTTGTTTAATAAAACAATGAGCTTTCTAAGGGATTTCTGTTATAACAAAGTTCGAATAAAAAATGGAAGTCTGTATGAATTGTTATAATAATTAAGAAAAATATTGTAATGTGGCATTGTATCTATGGAAATCCATACATCTGGCCTCTTGAATCTTGCTATTTTGTTTCTAGGTATTTATCCTGCTGGAAGGCGTGATGTGAGTGCCATTACTGTTATCTGTGCTTTATTGTCATTGGGTGTTGCACTCCCTTCTGATTTCATGGTTTGTGTTCTCGCACTTCTGTGTATCATTGCCTCTCTTTTTTTCTCTATTTAATAACCATGCCACCCCTGTGTATCGTTGCCTCTTTTCTCTTGTCTGTTTTATAACCATGTCAATGAAGAAAAGCCGAGAAATAGTCTCTTTATCTCCTGGAGTGGAAGCAGAATGAAGTGCCTATCTGAGCTGTTGATCTATGCTTGTGGTTATCACAATCGGAACACAGAAGGAGGAGCCTTGACGATGATTTAATAGTGAATCTCCAATAAGATGGACATGGTGGTTTATAGGATGCAACACATAAAAAATCACATTCGGGGAGGGTCTTGCATGTCGCAATTGGAAGGTGGGAAGAAATTTTAGTGGAGTGCAACTAAGACTGTGTGATCCCTAATTGCGATATTGCAATAATCAGGTGGAAGACTTATCGCAATCAGAGCACGGGGGAAGGTCTTGTAATATCTCATTCGACGAAGGGTGGATTGCGATACGATATCGCAATCAACGGACGGGTTCTGCGATATTGGTAAGATGGAAAGAACTCTGTGATATCACAATCAGAGAGCAAGACTTATCAGTGGAGGGAAGGACTTACGATATCACATTGGCGGTGGGTCTTGTTATGCTTTTAACCTACAAAAGATACCCAAATACAGAATATGCGAAGAAAAATACCCAGAACATAGAATAGTGAGATTCAACAACAAATATTTTATTATTCAGAAAGAAATGTTCACTGGCCTCTTCGAGGGGGCAACCTCCAATAGAGCAGAGCTCGATTCGAAAATAAGACACAATGCTCCTCACAGAGAGTCTCTATCCTTTATATATGACTCATACATGTAATACCATGGATCAATACCATGGGTTTTATTAATACCATCTATCTAATACTAGGCCCATTTTCAACTAACTGTGGTCCCATCATTAATAGCGGGTTAACCACTTACAATTATTAATATGGGCTTTATTGAATATTTATTATGACATGATCCCACTTACATAAATAAGGGGGTTAGGGTGGGACCCTAACGTGCCCTCCCCTTTAAGAATAGCCTTGTCCTCAAGGCTGAAGCTGCGGAAACTGTTGAAGAATAGTGGCTGGTTCCCAAGTTGCATCTTCCGGAGAGGTGTCTTTCCACTTGACGAGGACTTCCTTAATCACTCGGCCACGCAGGGGCCGTTCTCATGTGTCCAGTACCTATTCAGGTTGGAGCCAGATTGACCCTTCCTCGTCCAATTCAAGTATACTGGTTTGAATTATGCAATTGTTCTCGATCACTTTCTTGAGGCATGAGACATGGAAAACTGGATGGATTTTTGCAGTAGGCGGCAAAGCCAACTTGTATGCTACTTCTCCAATGCGCTGAAGTACTTGATATGGTCCGTAGAATTTTGGAGATAGTTTCTAACAACCCTTGTCTTTAAGTGATGTTTGTTTATAAGGTTGCAGCCTCAAAAATACCTGATCCCCTTCTTGAAATTGGCGCTCTGAGCGATGCTGGTCTACCTGTTGCTTCATGCGGTTTTGAGATTGATGAAGATTCTCTCTAACATGGGCGAGCATGGTTGAATGGTTTTGTAGGAGTTGATCCACTGCTTGTACCTTTGAGCATCCCTTGGTATAAGAAGTAGGGGAAGGATGGAGTTGACCATATATTGCTTCATAGGGAGTCATTTTGGTGGTGGCATGATAGTTGGTGTTATACCACCATTCAGCCAGAGGTAACCACTGTACCCAAAGATGTTGCTTTTCTAAAGTGAAACACCTAAGGTAGGTTTCCAAACATTTGTTGACGGCTTCAGTTTGACCATCTGTTTGTGGATGATAGGAAGTGTTGAGTTTTAGTTGGGTGCCTTGTACCCTGAAGAGTTCCTGCCAAAAATTACTGGTGAATATCGGGTCGCGATCGGACACAATAGAAGTGGGCATGCCATGCAATTTGAAGATCTGATCCATGAAAGATTGAGCGACCAAAGTCGGTGTAAACGGATGGGGTAGGGCGCAGAAATGAGCATACTTCGAAAGTCTGTCCACAACCACCATGATGGATGACTTGTTTCCGGACTTTGGAAGACCTGTAATGAAATCCATAGAAACCTCCGTCCATATTGATGTCGGGATGGGAAATGGTTGTAATGTGCCTGGTTCTTTGACGGTCTCCCCTTTGTGGCGTTGAAAGACATCGCATTCTGCTACAAAAGTAAGGATGTCCTTTTTCATGCCTGTCCAAAAAAATGATCTTCTGGTGCAAGCATACATCTTTTGAAAGCCTGAATGTCCTACAAGGGGGGATGAGTGCAATTCTGCCAAAATACGACTTTTGAGGCTGGATGTTGGTGATATTACGACTCTGTCCCTGTAGCAAAGAATCTCATTCTGCCACGAGTAGCCCTTGGTGGGATTTGGATCCGCCTGCAATTGAGAAATGAGTTGGGAGAGCCCGGGATGTGAAAACCATTCCCTGCGCAAGCCTCTTCAATCCATTCTGGAATGGGAAGGGAAATTGCTAGCAGGGTACTTTCTTCCTCAAATTGGCGAGATAATGCATCTGCTACACTATTTTCTTGCCCTTTTTTGTAAACGATGTCATAATCATATCCCAGCATTTTGGCGAGCCATTTATTTTGTTGTGGGGAGGATAGGCGTTGCTCCAAAAAATATTTAAGGCTGTGATGGTCTATGCGGATTTGGAAATGTCGCCCCAGTAGGTAAGGACGCCAGGTCTCTACTGCATGTAAGATGGCCATCATTTCCTTCTCATAAGTAGATTGACCCAGATTCTTCCCACTTAGTTTTTGGCTTGTGAAGGCCAATGGTCGACCTTCCTACATTAAGACTGCCCCAATACCTGTACCCAAAGCATCACATTCAATGACAAAAGATTTAGTGAAATTCGGTAGTGCTAAGACTGGAGTGGAACACATGGCATTTTTGAGAGCTATAAATGCCTGTTGTGCATCCTCATTCCAGAAGAATGGATTTTTCTTCAGGAGTTGCGTGAGGGGCTTTGCTATGCGACAATAATTGCAGACGAATTTGTGATAATAGCCTGTGAGACCCAAAAATCCTCTCAGGCTCTTCAAGGTCTTAGGTTGAGGCCAATCTTGCATTGCCTGGATATTTTTGGAGTCCACCTTGACACCTGCATGCCCCACAATGTGGCCCAAATACTCAACTTCTTCCATGCCAAATGAATGATTGGACATCTTAACAAATAATTGATGCTTACGGTGCAGTTGCAAGAGTAGATCTACATGCTGAAGATGTGCGGCCCAAGTGCAACTATAGATGAGGATGTCATCGAAGAAGACAAGAACGAATTTCCTGAGATATGGTTTGAGAAGATGGTTCATAAGGCTCTGAAAAGTAGATGGGGCATTACAAAGACTGAATGGCATGACCAAGAACTCATAATGGCCTTCATGAGTTCGGAAAGCAGTCTTTGGAATGTCGACTTCATGCGAATTTGGTGGTAGCCTGAGTGAAGATCCAACTTTGTGAAGAATTGAGCCCCATTGAGTTCATCCAGCAAATCATCAACCACTGGGATGGGGAATTTATCTTTGAATGTCAACTTATTGAGGGCCCTGAAGTCTGGACACATCCTCCATTCCCCATCTTTCTTGAGTACCATGACCACTAGTGATGAATAAGGACTAATGCTAGGACGTATTACACCTGCTTCCAAAAGTTCCTTGATGATTTTTTCTATTTCATTCTTTTGGGTGAACGGATATCTGTATGGGTGCACATTTGGGGGTTGGGCCCCAGGAACCAAGGTGATGCTATGATCATGTTCCCCTCTCGAGGGTGGAAGCTCATGAGGCTTGTCAAAGACCGGCAGATGGTTATTTAAAATCTGTTGCATCTTAGGATGAATCAGCAGAGACTTGGTTTCCACTGCCTGGATGGCATTAAATTGAGCTATAACTCCATGATGGCCCTTTTTTAGAAATTTTTCCATCCTATGCGAGCTGATGATAGAGGGGGCTCCCGCCTGGAGTCCACGGAGGGTATGTGTGGAGTTGTTATGCTTAAAACTCATATATAACTCCTGGAAATCCAATGTGATTGGCCCAAGAGTGCAAAGCCATTCAGCCCCGAGGACAATGTCGCACCCACACATGTGTATTGCAAACATGTGAGTCTTCAACTGATAATCCCCCATTTGAAGTTTGACATTTTCACAGCAACCTTCACATTTCATTGTGCCCCCATCCGCAATTTGGACTTGGAAGTTAGAAACTGCTCGTACAAAACAATGCACTACTTCCGTGACTTTTTGATGGATGAAATTATGTGTACTTCCACTATCAATCAAGACTACTACTAGGAGATGTTTAATAAAACCTCTGATTTTGAGAGTTTGAGGTGAAGAAATCCCTGCCAGAGCATGCAGTGAAATAACTGGTTTGTCAGGGACATTTTCCTTTTGGTTGTCCTCTTCTACCGTCTCAAGTTCCTCAAGCGGTGGATCTTCCTCCGATGAGCTGTAATCAGTGGCATCGATTTGAAAATATTTGGGCTCCTTGCATTTGTGACCTGGGGAGTATTTTTCATCACAGTAGTAACATAATCCCTGCTTTCTTCTTTCGGCCATTTCTATAGGTGACACCTTTTGAACCTTAAGTGTTTGGATTGTGCTGTGAGCCTGTATGGGGCGACCCTTGGTGATGAAATTTTGGCGAGTGGCCAGGGCTGCTAATGCACGTTCCACGTTACGAGCTACCTTGCAAGCCTCAATCCATGTGGGAGGGTGGTGCAGTTGGACGTGGGCTTTTATGGCCCCTTCAAGACCGTTGATAAAACATTCCGTGTAGAACACATCTGAGAGACCCCTAGTGTGGAAGGCTAAGGCTTCAAAGGTTGTAATATATTCATCCACTATGCCAGTCTGTTAGAGCTTAGTGAGACGACCCAAAAAAGAAGATTCCTGGTCAAAGCGGTCTGTGACAGCTTTTTTGAATTTGTCCCAAGTTGAAAAAGGTGCATTGCAATGTTGATGCCATTCCCACCATTGCCACCTTTCATTGTCCAAGTACATTCTTCCCACCATAAGCTGAGTCTCATTAGCTAGGATGTTATTTAGATTGAAATACTGCTCCATTTGTTCTATCCATGCCGCCGGGTGCGAACCATCAAATTTATGCATATCCAACTTGGGAGGCCTCAGACGGGATTGTTGTTTTTGGGGGCCCTAGAGGCAAGGAGAATGGCTAGACTCACCCTCACTGTGTCCATACGCTTCCTCATGGGCTTCCTCCTTGCCCTTCAGGATTGCCCTCGGGATTAATATTGCTAGATCGTCAAGCTGATTTTGGATGGATTGCAAGGTTTGTTCAAGTTTGTCCATCCTCTCATTGGCCATAGCTTGAGTTCTAGTTGCTACCATGCACCGACCTAATGTTCTTGAAATTTGTGACCGCCAAAAAAAAAAAAAAAAAAATTCACTAAGATTTGAATGGTACCACTGTGCTCAGCTCGTCGTCCTGATTCTGATGGACTAGATCACCAATAAGCGCCCCAGTAGATCTCAAATTTTTTTTTTTGAAAACTCCAAATGGAGTTTTACTCCTTCCTTAGCAATACTGCAGTCGCAGAATCCTCAAAATGTCAATGCTATCAAAAGTCCTGTGAAAATCATGCTCCTGTATAGGAACCCCACACAACTACTCAGATCAGGTGGATCTGAGAGATCTGAATGGCGTATCAGATAGCTCTGAGCGTCAGAACAGATTGCTGCTGTGGATCTGATGGATTTAATAGATCGGACCTCTATCTGCTGCTGCTGCACCCTTTTTCCCGAGCAGATCTGGCAGAGATGATGCATGATCCCAAGATAGAAAAGGGAACTATGGTCTCGAGGAGTGTCAGGTGCTATAGATCACAATATACATAAGGTTCTGACAGTAGTACTCGGCCCAATGTTTCAGGGCTCTAACTAAGGAGGATCAACCGTACCCTTAGCCATACAACCCGACTACTCTATCGTACGGGCGAGTAATCTCTCCGAGTGCTATTCTCGGTGTACTGTAGCAGTAAGACGGCCGCCAGTTTATCTATGTCTAGGTTGCAGAGGAGCTAGTGGGCTTCCGATATACCCAGAAGGTACGTGGAAGACAGTCCATACGCGGTTCTATCTAATGCGCTACTACTCGAAGGGGGTACCCACAGGGGTTACAAGGGAGTCCAACAAGCGTGACCACCTCTTGTATTTCCTGCGTGCATGCCTCCCTAAATCCGCAGGTTTATGCGCTCAACGATAGATCCCGTGGTTTAAAGATGTCGAAACACGTCTCTAGCCAAAAAAATCTTTGCTAAGAAATGGAGATCCCACCGGCCCTGGAAAGTGCTCTGATACCACTTGTTATGCTTTTAACCTACAAAAGATACCCAAATACAGAATATGCGAAGAAAAATACCCAGAACATAGAATAGTGAGAGTCGACAACAAATATTTTATTATTCAGAAAGCAATGTTCACTGGCCTCTTCGAGGGGGCAACCTCCAATAGAGCAGAGCTCGATTCAAAAATAAGGCACGATGCTCCTCGCAGGGAGTCTCTATCCTTTATATATGACTCATACATGTAATACCATGGATCAATACCATGGGTTTTATTAATACCATCTATCTAATACTAGGCACATTTGCAACTAACTGTGGTCCCGTCATTAATAGCGGGTTAACCACTTACAATTATTAATATGGGCTTTATTGACTCTTTATTATGACGTGATCCCACTTACATAAATAAGGGGGTTAGGGTGGGACCCTAATAGGTCTGCATTATGCGATATCGCAATTGGCAGCAGAGGGATAATCGACGTAGTGGTAATGATATGCGATCGGCGTCGGGCTTGTGATATTACAATATACAATATCAGAATTGCAAGTAGAGGGAGTATACGGGCGAAGATGTTATAAAGGAAGGGAATGGAAGGGAAGGACCAATGTGATATATGAAACATGGCCTACAGGTCCCAGACTTTAAAAGGGCCGTGGATTATATATATATATATATATATATATATATATATATATATTATATATATATATATATATATATATATATATATATATATATATATTCTATATATATATATCTATATATATATTATGTATATATATATATATATACATATATACATATATACATATACATATATATACATATAGATACATACATATATACATATACATATATACATATATATATATATATATATATATATATATATATATATATATATATATATATATATATTATATATATATATATATATATATATATATATATATATATATATATATATATATATATATATATAAATGGTTTGCGGCTAGAGTTTTACAAAGGAAAATGGAAAATGGGTTTCGGCTAGAGTTAGAATGCGGGTGAATGTGGTTAGAGTAGGAATGAGTATGCAACTAGAGTTAGAAAGTGGATTATAGCTAGAGTTGGGTTTGTGAGTAATGAACGGTAAAAACAAAGGATGAAAGGGATGGGTTTTAGAGAATATGGAAATTTCTCCAAAACAATTAGAATAGACTTGTCCTTCCTTTTTTGATCTTCAAATGTAAAGAACGTCAACCTCTTTCAGAAAAATAACAGATAGATGAAAATATCAGTGGTGGAAAACCTTGACTAATAAAACTAAAATTTATTTTAGTGAGTTATCATGGATAACATCGACTTCAATGAGGATGTTGCACCCCTGTGGTGCAACAAAGAACTAACAAACCAGTTTCCTAACCATTGGGTTGATCCCATTCTAAAAACTACATTCAAACCCACTGCACCAAACTAAAATGAAAACTACAAACCAACTGAAACTGATAACTACAAACTATAACCTAAATCTGAAGTACTTGCATAACAAGCTTATTTATGTACATACTCTATTATCTAAAAAATCCACCTATTTAATTCAAGTAATATAAAATCTCTAGTATAACCAGTCAA
Organism: Pinus taeda; assembly: GCA_000404065.3. Classification (NCBI taxonomy): domain Eukaryota; kingdom Viridiplantae; phylum Streptophyta; class Pinopsida; order Pinales; family Pinaceae; genus Pinus; species Pinus taeda. The sequence continues at coordinate 236,661 of APFE031368498.1, forward strand.
ACAACAGATTAGATGCTTGGGTTGCTTGACTGTGCTTGACCAAAATCAGCAGTCGATCATATATGGGCAACTCAGAAATAAAACTGAATCCATCACCTAAGATAATAAATGGAAGATAATTCACCTTCACTGATGACTGAAAGAGACTTGTGGTAGAACTCATCTTGAAAATATTCAAGCTACTGATCTATAAGCAGTGGAGTCACCATGAAACTTCGATCTACATATCCTTTAAGAGTGGAGTCGCCAGGGTAATATCACAACCTTCAAAACACTCTAATTTCCTGTTACCCTTAGGAATCCAAATGAAGAGACTCAAAGAGAATCCTGGAAAAGGAGATTTTCAGCTCCCGACAGACGCACCAAAATTTTATCAATTGGGTTGGTGGGGGTCAGGCCGTGTTAAACCTTCAACCCAATGTAACTATTTCAAACTAGCTTTTGATTGGAAGTTAGCCTTTCCAATCTGAGAGGGCTCTCTCAATATTTTTTAAGAATGTAGACAACTACTTGTGGTTTTCTATTTGATTTTTTTTGGGTGAAAGAATGTGAGGGCAGCCACCATTGGGCATGGATTCAATCAAAGGAAAGAAACAAAAAACAACACTATTTTATGGAAACTGAGGCAACTTTGGTTTTCTAAGGTGGAAATGGAAATTCACAGTAATCACAACAAATTGAAGGAAGTTGGGGTTGTTTGAAAAAATTTCAAGTAATCAAGATACTATGCAAAATTGATAATAGGGCATTCACAATAATTACAACAAATTAAAGGAAGTTGGAGCAATACAACATTGAATTCCAAGTAGTCAATAAGCTGTGAAAATTAACAATAACAAAGCATGAGAAGTTGGGACTGAAACCAGAATGAATCTCATGTTAAACAAAGTTGTTGCAAACTGGTATTTCTATTAAGTGAAAGAAATACAATAGTGGTTCTCACATATCCCTCCTGTGCAGAGTCGAGAGTTCACATATTTATAGAGAAAGGAATCTCATTACATATCTGCCACTTGGGCTAGATAACTATCGGATCTGTTCCTATTTGTTTAATAAAACATTGAGATTTCTAAGGGATTTCTGTTATAACAAAGTTCAAATAAAAAATGGAAGTATGTATGAACTATCACGATAATGAAGAAAACAACTGTAGTGTGGCACTGTATATGTGGAAATCCATACATCTAGCCCCTTGAATCTTGCTATGTTGTTTCTCAGTATTTATCCTGTTGGAAGGTGTGCTGTGAGTGCCATTACTATCCTCTATGCTTTGTTGTCTCTGGGTGTTTCACTGCCTTCTCATTTCATGGTATGTGTTCTCACGCTCCTACGTATCATTGCCTCTTTTCTCTACTTTGTTTAATAACCATTCTGCGCCTGTGTATCATTGCCTCTTTTCTTTGCTATGCTTAATAACCATGCTATTGAAGAAAACCCAAGAAATTCTCACTGTCTCGTGGAGTGGTAGCAGAATGAAGTGTTGATCTGAGCTGTTGATCCATGCTTGTGGTTATCGCAATCACAACATAAGAGGTGGAGCCTTAACACTAATTTAATTGTGAATTTCAAATAAGCAGGATGTGATGGTTTATAGGATGTAACAAATAAATAATCACATTTGGGGACGGTCTTGCACATTGCAATCGACAGGTGGGAAAAAATTTTGGCGGAGCGGGACTAAGACTGTGCGATCCCTGATTTTGATATCGCAATCAGCGGGCAAAAAACTTATCGCAATCGGCGGATGGAGGAAGGTCTTGCAATATCGCAATCAGCAGAGGGTGGATTGCAATGTGATATCACAATTGGTGGATGGGTTTTGCAATATCGACGAGATGGAAAGAAGTTTGCGATATTGCAATTAGAGAGTGGGACTTATCGGTGGAGGGAAGGACATACGATATCACATCAGTGGCTAGAGTTTTCTAGATAACTCAAAATGGATTTTGCAGCTAGAGTTAACAAAGGAAAATGGAATATGGGTTTCAACTAGAGTTAGAATGTGGGTGAATATGGTTAGAGTAGTGTGGTGTAGGTAAATTCTAAGTGCGGACACAAACAATTCCTCTAGCTCGAGAGAGCGGATCTAGCCACAGAAAAAAATCTATGGGGATCTCCTTAGGCTAGAATCAAATAAGAGGGCCTACCTCTTAGTACATTATTCTACTTGGTGATGATCTTGCTTCCTCACTCCAGCTATCTTCCGATTCCTTCCTTCGAACACCTAAAACAAGTCACAACAACAAATAAAAAATGTGATAACATACGAATTGCATTCAACCTACTTAATAGGTCAAGAAACATTAAGCCATAAATATGTGAGATGACATTTCATGTAGGAAATAAATCGATAGTTGCATCTATATTTGTTCAAGAAGAGATTACAACCAATGTCTTAACATTGATGTTCTCCTTCGACATATCAGGGTTCCCACACACTTCTACTAGCATCTTATGGATAACCTCAACAATGGTAGTCTCAAGGCTCTTCCGTTTAGTCTTCACACCAAACCAAACTCACAATTCTCCCTTAAACACAAGCTGGAAAGCTACAAACTATGGGTAGCTTGCTGACTACTCCAAAATCAAAACTTTAGCCAGAACTTAATCAGGACTAAAAGCTAGCATGTGCTTGGGAAAAGGAGAGGTTTATATAGCTTGGATGGAGGGGAGGTGGTTCCTCTTCTCATGGGAGAAGGCCTTATCTCTTGGATTAGTTCCATCCTAATAGGGGAAAGGAGCCCAAACTGACCTCCCCGACTCCATCCGGCCTAACCATTTACTTGACTTCCGTTAGGAAGCTTCTAGAGTTGGAAGCTTCAGCTCCATATTTAAAAAACTTTCCAAAAGAGTATCGACACGACTGATAAAGGGCTCAGTCAATCTGATCGGTGCTAGGAATAGTTGTAATCCATGCATATCAGCAAGAAGAGGGCATAGGTCATTAGCGCCGGTCTTGTAAACTAGGGTAAATAGAAGATTTTTTGGAAATGATGCAAAAGGGAATCGTTCTTCTCATGAAGAGGGACACAATGGGAGTTTATTCATGATGGAAAAGCATGTAGGGTTCATATAGAGGTCCTCCAGGATCATGGAATGGGGAGTATAGGGAGAGTGACAAAATGTTGTGTAACAGATGCCCCCTAAAGTGTGAAGGCCGAGCTAGAGTGAGGAGTGAAATGCTTTACAAGTGTGTGCGGGGAACCAGAGTCCATCATCAGAAAACCTGCAAGCAAGCAAAGATACATATACATCACTGAAAAGTCTGTCAAATGATACATGAATCATGGTATGGACACAACCATCCAGAGAATGATCATGTAAATGGATCCAAGGCATGGGTGCAACCATCCAGCAAAAAGGATCATAATGAAACCAAGGTATGGTCGCAACCATCCAATAATGAGAAGGATGACATATAACAACTCATGGTATGGTCGCAGCCGTCCATCTGAAAGGGACATGTATATCAACATGGACTTGTGTAATCTTAGCCTAGGTTCTTGGTCTCCAAAAGACCCGATCAAAGTACAAATCCTAACATGTGAATGAATGTGTTGAAGTCGAACATGCTAAGAAGTCGCTTGATTACTGGTTAATGATGTGAATCGTTAACAAGCACAAGAGAAACCACCAATAATGACAATGGTTCTCAAGGTACTGGAAGTACAGTTCATGGAATGTGAATAAAGGAACTAATGTTGAACACCTATGAAATCACCCGATCGATAGCCAATGATGTGAACATGTTGTCGAGTGCGAAGAACTTTCCATTAGGGCATGTACTCTCTAAGGTAATAGAAGGGAGTCTCTCATCCAGCTTCATGGATAATGAGCTGAAGTCAATAGGAAGCGACCATGTCGAAGGAGGGCCATGATGTATCCCACATCATCAACACGAGACAAAGGGATACAAATGATTTCAGATGGTCTAGAGAATTAGGAGTAAGTGTAACTGCAGAGGGACTAACTCTTGAACATATTGGTGACACAATTATGAAGTTTGGCAGCTTTCAGATCCATGGGATCGATGGTCATGATGATGTGGAAGAGATCAAATGGAAGGAAAAAATGAGTGGCCCAACCCAGGAAGGTCAAATGAAAAAGAGGATATTCGAACCTGACACGAAGCAAAAAGTGTTATGTTCAAGAGTGAGCTACCGACACAAAGTAGAAAGTGTCATGTTCAAGAGTGAGCTACCAACATGACTGATAAAATTTTCAAATTTTCCCCCACCATCTCTGGCAGGTACCCCATATTATTTTTCACAAGCCTGAAGGAGATAGCATATGCTTGCTATAAGTTCATCCTTCGGAAGAATCCAACCTAGTAAGTTTAATGATCCCTAGAAAGGAGAAGCTCACGTTCATCTGCGCAACGAATCCAATGTCGTTTAATGTTTTAACGAGTCCGACAAAGGTGTAACTCGGTGTCTTTTTCATGTTTAGAGAGTTTGAAAAAGACATGGAAAATAAAACTCCACATGGTCCCTTTTCATATATTTGTGTCTCTCAAGCCCAAAAAAGGTAGAAAATGATACTTGAGAGAACCGCTTGACCATTTCAGTCAAGGAGTACCTTTTTCATAAATAGTTCATCCCAGCCTCAAAAAGGGGTAAACGTATATGGGGTGAACAATGTTTTGCAACCTTTAATGAATTCAAAATGACAAGAGCTCAGAAATCCTTTCATGTTTAAAGAGTCAGAAAGAGCTTGAAAGTGAACCCCCCATTTTTATTCTATTTTACGAGTCAAAAAAGGGAAAAAATACTTGGCAATCTTTTCATCTTTTACGAGGCAAAAAAGAGCTTAAAGGTGACTCGTTCTAGAGGAATGAGTGGTATAAAGGGTAGCAATTGGTTCCGGTAATGGTGGAATTTCTCAAAACATGTAATGGTCAAGAGGCTGGCTAATAAAACCACTCCTTGTTGTGGTCCCCTAGGAAAGGAAAAACAACCAAGGGAAAGCATATGATCAGCCAAAGATATGGTAGCAATGGAATGAAACAACCAAGGCTCATCTAGAAAAAATTAGCTAATAAAAACAACAATCACGAGATTTAAATTGGGCATGGGTTCATTTTTACAGAAGCTTGAACCATGGAGAACTTTTCTTGGATTCAGTTTCATGTTTACACAAGCTTGAAATGAAAAACTATGCTTTCTATAAGTATGCATTCCCCTTGCTTGTTATAAGTTTGCATGCCCCCAGCATAATGACTCAATTGAGGTACATGCCCCCCAAGCTTCATTTTATTCAACTAGGTGGATGGAATGAAGGTTCACTTTCGAGATCTTGGAAAGACTCGACTGGGATTTTATGAGATATTAATCAAAGACTCGATTTGAAAAAGGGAGTTGCTTGATTTTTTAATGAGGTTGACATAGTAAAAGAACTATCCTCGAGACCCTTGTTTCATTTTTTAACGAGATTGACACAAGACAAAGAACTATGCTCACACCCTTTCTTTCATTTTTTTAACGAGGTTGACACAAGATCAGGAACTATCCTCATGACTCCTTGCTTCATTTTTTAATGAGGTTGACATAAGACCAGGAACTATCCTCACATTCTATTCATGAACCATACGAGCACATGGCTCCCAAGGGGTCTTCACTAGACGGAAGAACCACACTTTGGGATGAATACATGTCATTTGGTACCATAAACAGATCGAGTTCCAATGCCCCCAGTACATAATGTACTATACCATCCGTGTGATCATCAACATATGTGGAGACGGAATGGGTAGCCACATAATTGACCTATGGTGGGTAAGGTATTGCTTGCAAACAAGTGTTGATAGGGGACAATGGTTGTAAAGGAGTCTCTTGGTGACCAAATGGATGACAATTGATCAATAGTCACAATTCTCCCTTCATGCGGAAAACAAACCACATGGAAAAGTGAAGAAACAAGAGCTCCCATGACATAAACATAGTCGCGTATAAGGAGAAGATTGAAATCTAAGGGACCTTGGACTACCATCATGTCTATATAGATGATCTTTCCTCCCAAAGTAATAGGGAACTTCAGAAGGACCCCCAAGGGTTGATTGGTTCCTCTGTTGAAAGCCAAGAGATTCTGAGTGATAGGCACAAGCTGTGGGGAGCCCAAAGCTTGCCAAGTAGTAGAAGACATGATGCTAACAGATGCACCTTCATCTAATATAGTGCCATGTAGTACCATATTATAGGCTTTTATTGTGATCTAGAAAGGAACATAAGATGGGAGGTGGAAAGATGTCAATTGACTCCAATCAAAAGAAATGACATAACTACTTGGTGGGGGTATCATATGATTGCCCCCATGCCTTGCAGAAGAAGGAGAAGGACTCTCTTGAACAACTGGGATGGGAGGGTAACTCTTCGATTCATGAGAATCTGAGGAGACGAGAAGAACATGAGAAATATGATCACCATTCTCTTCCGGATAGAGTGAGCAATTGGAGGCGTAGCCAAGTTGACACTCTTTCGACCAAAGGTTGGTTAGAAACGTATACAAGAGAGTCATGCTCAGGAAGAGTAGGATGGGCAAGAGATGAATCCAAGTCAATATCTTTACCAACTAGGATAGGGTTAGAAGAAAGCCTCTGATAACCAACATGAAGTTGAGGTTGAGGAGCTATAAGGTTTTCCAAAACTTTGGAAGCTTTATCCATAAGAGGACAAAGGTGAAGAAGATGCTCTCCTTCACATAACCTACAGGGGAATCTAATCTTCCCTTTTTCTTACCATCTCTAACCGAGGGTGCAACATTGACGTGATCTCCAGCGGTCGATGGGGATGGTCGACCCAGATTTTGATACCATACCTCAAAGACTCTGGGAATGCCAGGATAGTTTCAAAGGAGATGGTCACCCTTACATAGCCTGCAAGGGAATTTGACCTTTCGTGGAGAATTGAAAGGTTTGGCTACGGGAGTTGCATTTGGAGTAACAGCTGCACGGTTGGCCTCTTGCTTATTTGACTTCTTCTTCTTCGTCTTCTTCTTATTCTTCTTAGCCTCTTGGCTACTGGATTTCAAACTGTCACCAGGCAAAGTAGAAGAGGAAGATGAAGAAATAGGGGAAGAAGGTGATAGGTCAACCTTAGAATCAACGTGATTTGGTTCCAATGAAGGAGAAGACTAGATAGGAGTTGGGACACTCGAGACCACTGAGGTAAAAAATAACCAGATAGGTAAACCATTTTTTACACAGTATTTTGTCACCGTCCCTATTACCCCTTCTCCCGCACATTGGAGGACCTATTTCGGGACCTGTGAGAAGTGACATAACCTGAAAACACCTGCATTGTATCCCCTTGAGTATGTACTTCATATGCCCTGAAGACACCTTCTACAAAATACCAATAAATATAGCCCTTTTTCCATTGGCGCTGTTCCATAGTGTGTCACTTGTGCCAATGGGTGAAATCCTCCAAAGAGGGCGTGCTAGCTGGCGCTCTGTATCAGACTCACATTAGTGCCAACCCAGTTGGGTAAAGTTTTTAACAAACTAACTTGCGAAGGTTCTTTCTAACATATTCATGAATTGATTCCAGTTTGAGTTAGTTCAGTTGGGCTTCGAATCTCTATGAAAGGGAAGTAGTTCTCCACCTCTCATGGAAGCTTCTTAATGATAAGGGCAATCCCATGAATCTTGTGGATGATCTTATCTCCTTCTCCTCTCTCTATATAAGATTATCTCTTTGCCTTTGACAAGCTAGTTAGTAATTCTACCCTTCAAGCTCCAAAATCTAAGTCCCAAAGTCTGAGAATTGCTAAGCTCATGCTACAAGAAGCCTTGTTCATCCCCATAAGGCTATATCTTTAAGGAGGAGATCCATGTCCAAGTAACCAAGGAGAGAGAGGCTTGTTCCCCATCCCCTACAAGCTTTGCAAGGCATGTGTTGTTGATCACCTAGCCAAAGGAGGATTTGATGTCAGAACTTGGTTTTATTCTCTTTTGTTTATCAATAATAATAGACGACTATCATTATGGTTCCACTCATATTGTCTTTATAATGATGTTTGAGTTGTCTCCTTTTTGACTATACATAGTTGCATTTCTTGGATTTTATGCTTGTATTTGTCTTGTTCTTTGCATGTGCAGGTGTATGTCCACGAGGATCGTGAGGATTGTGACCAGCTGAAGCGAAAGAACGGGAGTGGTGACTCTTCTACGAATACTAGTGTTGGATTCGAGGTAGGCCCTCATCATTGGTCTTTACTTTGCAATTAGGAACCTGCGTGTTAGCGTTGTTTGATTACTGCTAGACCCCATTTAGGCTAGTGGGATCGCCTCTGTCCGTAGAGGGGATTTACCTGTACAACATGGAAGAATGGAAAGATTGATTAAGAAGGTGAAAAGGTCATGATTGACATGAATCCTTTTCAACAGAAGAATGAACACTGAATATGAAATTTTCCCACAGGTAGAGCAAGAGAATTGAATTCTACCTAATCTCAGTCGAAAAATCTCACCATAAATGAATACGAAATGAAACTATGGAACATAACAAGCATATGGAGAGATTTATTAAGAAGGTGAAAAGGGCATGGATAACATGAATCCTTTTCAACAGAAGAATGAAACAGTGCACATGAAATTTTCCCACAGGTAGAGCAATAGAATTGAATTCTACCTGATATCACTCGAAAAATTTCACCAGAAATGAATGCGAAATGGAATACAAAACATAACAAGATACATATGAAACATAAGAGAAACACTTGCTATACTCACAACCATAGGAATCTCACGAAACAGAGCCGCTGCCTTTCATTAATTCTCTGTAAAAATATAAAATGCAGAAACAAAGTTTCTTTCCCACAGTCTCCCAGAAGTTACAAGCCAACCAACCCTTTGCAAATAACTTGCTTACAATATATAGATTGTGTGAGGAAGAGATAGAATGCCCAGGGGTTGGGAAGTTACTCAAATCATTTCGAAAAGGAGATGGAGAGCCAACCATCAGCTACAGGTGCAGCGCTCTCAAGCATGACATTTGGCTGGGGTGACCCTTTGCATTCTTTTGCCACTTGGATGGATGCTCATCTGGAGAGAAAACTCTTTAAATGTTGCTTTTGGTGCCCAAAAACCGAAGTGTAGATGACCGGGCCCACTTGGAGAAGTCGCGACTCGAAATTTCGCGAAACGGGAGCAAACTGGGCAAAATTTCCTCTGTGCGCCGTGCGCTTTTCTCTGTTCATTGCGCTACTTTTGGGCCTATTTTGGGGCACTTGTAGATGTCCAAAATGTGCCCAAGTGGGCTTGTTGGAAAGCTTGGCCTGTTTACTTTCTAACCCCACTAGAATTTCTAAATTTGAAGCTGATTTTCCCCTCTAGATCTTCATTCTCCCATGACTGCTTTTTGTGTGTCCAAAAAGTGGCAGAAAGGCCATTTTTGGTGTTTTTTGACCTTTAGGAGACCAAAAACTTATCAAAATTTCTAGCCCGGACACCAGTAGATTTATTTCTCGATGATGAATCCAAAAATGCAAACCCTTTCTCGATTGGAGTGCTAGAAATTTAGCACCGCACAGGGTGCGTGACGCACAGGGAGGAATTTCCTGTTTTATGTCCAAAAATTTGCTTGTGTCCAAAATTTGCCCAATTTTTTTGAAATTTGGGCTGGAGTTTCCCTATGAAGTGCTATGCTGTGCCAAGGAAGCCTCAGCCAAGATTCGAAGTTGATATTTCTCCTTTGCCTCCTTTGCCTCCTTTGTCGCTTTGCTCAATTTTGCCTTGAAGTTTCTGATTCTTGCTCTGGAGCTCATGTTTTAGGCATGGTAGTGATGAGTCATGTGCCTCAGCATGTATTTCTCCCTGTTAGCTTTATCCAACCATTGTTCCAAGTGTATATTGACTCGCTCCAACCAAGACTCACAGTCGTTGTTGATCTCTTGCTTCAAGGGAGTGAGCTCGATCCCTCTCTGCTGGACAACTTGTCAATTTTCCCGAATGCTTTGTAGCTCCCTGATCATCTGTTGGTCTTCAAGCTGTTTGTTTCTCTGCTCCAGATATTTGATCACCCATCTGGCCCTCTCAAAATTGAGTATCAATTCTTTGATTTCTGTTTCCTGCTCCTGAATAATCATCTTAAGTTTGGCATTTTCTGCCTCTGTCTCTTCATCCGGAATGAGGATGACACCGGTCCCTTGAGCACTTGATGGCTCACCCGAAGGCCCCTCCTCATGCATTGGCTCCTTACCTTTGTCCCGTTCCTGTGTCGTCGATGCTGGAAACCAGGCCCCTTCCACCCCAGGTGGAGATAACACTTGCTTTGCTGCTGCAAACAAAGGCCTGGTGCCTTTCGGATAGCCTCTCTGATATGTGATGGAAAATGGCACCACAGTGGTCTCATGGCGCTCATGCTAATGAGAAGTACCCCCTATCTCATGTTTTTCCTCTGATACTACCTGTGGAGCACTGAAGAAGTTACGGGAGATGAAGTCCTCCAAAGCAATTCCCTGCAATCCCAACTGATGGTCCACCAAAATCTGGATAAGAGCAAAGTGATATACGTTGTTGAGATGCTACCAATGGGTCTTGTGCTACATGAATTTTCTCATCCTCTCTATGTTCTCGCAAATGAAAAATGGGAGGTTCATCATACGCACCCTAGTGAAGTGCATGAGTAACCTGATGTGATAGGCATAAAGGCGAGAAAACCTCCCCTCACAACCGAAGTATTTCATGATCAGTCTCATGAGCGGAGCATAATCATCTCTCAGAAATCTGAATGGGAAAACTCTTGTGAGATGACTCAAACAACTGGCTTTTATGTAAGGCTCATAAAGTTCCCTCTCCACCTTCATCTTCTTGTGCCACTATTCTCCAACATTCAGCATGCCTATTGCCACTGATATGGTTTCAGGTGTCAATGTGAAAGTGACCCCTGCCAAGATAGACTGTCCTCCATGTAGGTGAAGTGCAAAGAGGCGGGCCAACTCATGATGAATTCTGACATTTTCCACCCTCTGACAAAATTCGAAACATGCCAAGTGCTGGAAACAAGACATAGCAAGAGGGCCTGCCTGCAACTCCGTGAGGGTGTTTGGTTCATCCCTGACATGTCTGCCACTCCTAGGTCTCCAGGGAGCCTGTTCTCTTGAAGCTGTATCACTGTGGGTTTCCCCCTCATAATCTGATGAAGTTTCCAATGCCATTACTGCTATTTGTACTCTGAATTTCTTTGTTGCCCTATGAATCCACTAAACTGATAGATGCTCTGCAAATCTGCCACCAAGGGGACAATAAAATAGGGAGTATCGGGAGGGGAATGATGAAATAGGGATAGGGGTTTAGAAGGGAAATTTATCATGGATTTGGGAGTGTGATTTTGGTGGGGTAGGGTTAAGGCACTCTTGAGCTATATGAGTAAGGGGACAAAGGGATAGGATTGCATTGTAGCTAGGGTAACCATTAGGGGAAAATGCTCCCAAGGAATTAGCTGACAGAGGTAGGGTAGGAGCATAATTGATAATTAAGTTACTGTAGCAAAACCCCAGCTATTTGCCATTCTTTGCGTCATTTCATGTTTGCTTGATAGAAGTTTTTTGTTGATGTCATGGCCACCAAGATATATTTTTCCTTGAATTTAAGGATCAATGATGAGATGGTTTATGGGAAATTTTGCAATGTTGAGAGCCAATTTACAAAAATTTGAGAGATTTGGTGCCTTTTTTAGGCTCACAGGCCCGTGCGCCACACGCTTTTCCCAGTGCGGCGCGCGCGGGGTATGTGCCGCGCCAGTGTGAAGTTAACACTGTGGCTGGGCTCCCAATGCGCCGCGCCACATTGTGTGTGCGTAGCGCGCAGTCAAATGAAATATTTTGCTTGGAAAATAGGGGATGGGTCTTAGTGGAGGTTTCTAAGGGGTTTTCTTAGTAGATGTGGGGGATATGGAAGTGAAGACGATGAGGAGTGAGAGGAAGAGGAGAGGGGAAACAAAACCTTGGTGGATTCTTCAAATTTACAAACCCCCATTATCACTTTTGCTTTGAGGATGATTGGCATGGATGGCTAATATGTTTTGGATCTCACTTGACATCTTAGAAATAGCTAAACATTGACCAAGTTGATTGGAGGAGAGGTGTCAAAGGCCTACCTCATGATTTGATAGCTTTCACAAAGATTTGAAACGATTTTGCATTGTTTTTGAGCTGCTGGACTGTGTGCACCACAAACTCTTCCCGGTGTGCCGCGCACCATATATGCGCCACACCTGTGTATTCGTTCAATGGTGGGCTGGCTGTGTATGCATCGTGCACAGTGGGTGCGTCGCACTCCTGCCTGTGTGCACCGCGCTTCCCAAATCACCTCCCAACTCACTCAAACACTCACCAATCTCACTCTCCCACTTTCTGCAATGTCTTTCCAAGTCTCCAATGGCACAATGGCTTTGCTTTGGGCCACAATATGTATTTATAGGCTTGAGAGAAACTGGTTTGATTTTTTCCTCTTTAAAAAACCCACTTTCTAATGTTGAGTTTTGCACCATTTTATTGACTTTTAAAGCACTCTGTTTTTTCCATTTTTTCTTCGAAATTGTGGCTCTCTTGATGAAATTTTTAGCATGCCTTTGCGGGGATTGTGTGACTGGGCCTCTAGCTTTAACATCCATGACTGCATCTAAAAATTTCAATTGTCAATTTCTGCAAAATTTTGTCATAGTTGACCTTGTTTGACTTTTATTCAAAACAGAGTTTTGAAGAAGAGTCGATGTCTCTTGCGGTGATGATGAAGCTTTTTGAACCATAGCTGTATAAAGTCTCCCCCTGGCCTGCATGGCTTGTTCTAGACATGTTTTTTCACAGACCAGTTTGATGGTTTCCTAGACACAAAACATAAAAATTGACTTTGTCCTGTAATATGACCAGACCTTAACTATCATGAATTTCAGTGATTATGGACCAAGACCTGAACCAGCATGGGCTAGACATGAGGGAAGCTGACTAGCATGACTTTCTCTGTCAGGTCATGGCATGTCCCTAGCGAAATGCAATTGGAAGAGAGGAGCGGGACACCTAAGCATGGAATGCATAAAGAGTTTTGATCCCTGACAGAGGACTTGACCGGGCCGACTCTAACAAGCATGACTTACCCCTATGGTTGGAAGAAGGAGGAGGTAGATGAAGTGCATCATAGCACATCCCATCCAATTTTTACCCTAGATGAAAGGAGGGGAGAAACCTTATGAATATGACATCATTGATCAAATCCTCCAAAACCATCCCCCCAACACCTTGCCTCTTAATGAGCTTGTGACAAAATATGAGGGTAATCCTTGGACTGAGTTATTTCTTATGGACGCAAGTCCTACACATGTAAAAATGGTAGAATTTGTTCCATCTAAAACCTTGAATATCAACCCCTCTCTCTTAGCCAATCAAGAAGAGAAGTGGTGTGACATGCTGAGAGAGCACTTAGATGCCTTTGCTTGGAGCTATAGAGAAATGAAGAGAGTGCATCCTTTAGTGTGTACTCATCACATCCACATTAAGAAAGGATGAAAACCAGTGCACCAACCTCAGTGGAGGACAAACCCAACCCTCAAATACATAGTAAAGGAAGAATTGCATATTTTTTTGGATGCAGGGTTTATTTTCCCCATCTCATATAGTGAGTGGGTGTCCCCTCTAGTTTCAGTCCCAAATAAAAATGGAAAATAGAGGATCTATATGGATTACAGAGATTTGAACAAAGCCACTAAAAAATACCATTTCCCTTTACCTTTCATTGGTCAAGTCTTGGATGGTCTTGCAAGGAAGAAGTTATTCTCTTTCCTGGATGGGTTCAGTGGTTACAATCAGATCCAGATCAATCCAGAGGACTAGGATGAAACTACATTCACTTATCCTTGGGGCACCTTTTCTTATAAGGTCCTTCCTTTTGGATTATGTAATGCCCCTGCCACTTTTCAATGGATATATTTGAGTATCTTTGTTGAGATATTCCATGACTTTGTAGAGATCTACATGGATGATTTCACTCCCTATGGGTGTGACTTCCTAGAGGCTCTCTCTCACCTTGGGAAAGTCCTTAATAAGTGCATTGAAATGAACCTCTCACTTAGTCCTGAGAAGTGTGAATTCTTGATGTATGTAGGGACTGTGCTCAACCATTCAATATCTTAGGAGGGAATACAAGTGGACCCAAACAAAATTTCCATCATAAAAGGGGTCCCTACTCCTCAAAAGAAGAGGGATGTTAGGAGTTTTTGGGGCCTAGTTGGGTATTATAGGAGGTTTATCAGAGACTTTATAAAATTAGCCTCACCATTTTTTAGATTGCTAGCCAAGGACTCTGAATTTTGTTGGTCAAATAGTTGCTAGGAGGCCCTAGAGATCTTGAAAGATAAATTGACTAGTGCGCCCATACTTAGAGGCCCAAATTGGGCTCTTCCTTTCCACATCCATGATTATATATATGAAAAATCTATAGGAGAAACCTTATGCAAAATAGATGAAAAGTTTCCTTATGCCATTTACTTCATTAGCAAAAATCTATCTAAGGCTTTTTTTAATTACACTGTAACTAAGAAGGAACTCCTAGTTGTTGTCCACTCTCTGAATAAGTTCAGACATTACATCACTAGATATCAAACCTTTATGCATATTGACCATGTAGCTATCAAGTACTTAATGAACAAGCCTGATGTGAATGATAGAATTATTAGATGGTTGCTTCTATTACAATAGTTTGATCTAATTATCATTGATAAACTAGGTAAAGAAAATGTAGTTGCATAGTTTTTGTCTAGACTTGCTTTGCCTGCAGGTGAGGAAGGGATGGTTGATGATCAGCTACCAGATGAACACTTATTTTCTATTTCATTTCTCTCTCCATGGTTTTCTGACATAGCTAACTACCTAGTTGCTACAGAGTTTCCTCCAAATTTGTCATCCAAGGAGAAGAGAAGAATAGTAAGCAAGAGTTCCCCTTTCACTTGGATTAGGGGTAATCTCTTCAAGTTGGGACCAGATCAAATCTTAAGGATATGTTTCAGGTAATGGGAGGTCTTTGAAATCCTCTTAGTGTATCATGATGAGCCTTGTGGAGGTCACTTTTCTTCCAAGAGGATAGATTTCAAGGTTCTAAAAGCTGGTTGCTATTGGCCCACTCTCCACCAAGATGCAAGAAGATACACTAGTCAATGGGATTAGCGCCAAAGGATAGGGAAACATACTCCCAGGGTAGAAAAAGTACATAATTGTATACATTGGTTATTTAACAAAGGGGGTTGATACAAAGGTTGTCAAGATAGAAATAGAGGAGAAAGTGGCTGAGTTACTGAGGGAGAATGTGTTCTACAAATTTGGGTACCAAAAGAGCTAGTCATTGAACAGGGAGCTCAATTCACATCACATATGATCGATAATTTTTTAAGGCAACATCATATCGAGCACAGAAAATATACTGACTATCATCCTTAGGCCAATGGACATGTAGAAGTCACTAATAGGGCACTAGAAGGTATCCTCACCAAGGTTATGAACAACAGTAGAAAGGATTGGATAGAAATATTAGTGGAGGCCACTTGGGCCTACAATACCACTTAGAAGACCACACCTGGTCTCACCCCTTATGAATTAATCTATGGAAAGAAGGGTTTGCTCTCCATTGAGTTTGAATACAATACCTTGATAATGGCAACACAATTGGATTTAGATGTTACAAAGGCACAACAGGAGAGGCTACTCTAGTTAAATTTCTAGGATGAATTGATGAGGAAGGGATTCCCTTACTTGTCAATGGCTATAGCTTGAAGTTTTACAGAAATCCTATGTTAAGGGAATAGTTCATCAGCACCATCAGCGAGGTGAATGTGATTGGAAGTGTCCTAACTTCCAAATTATAGCATCCCTAAATATTGTTTTTGTTTTTTAGAAGAAAAAATAAGAGAAAAAAAATAAGAGGCCTATATGAAAACATCCATGAGGCATCTGAGGCCAACTCTTGGGTTGAAAACCTCCTTGAGGCAGCCCAGGAGTGGGAAAAGAAAAAAAAATATTTATGGTAAAAACCTCCCTTGAGGTGCCCAAGGCAGATAGGAATGTTGAAAACCTCCCTTGAGGTAGCCTATGTGTCCCTAAAAAAAAAGAAAGAAAAAAACAAAGAAGAATTCCATGACAGGGATCTACAACCTATGCATTAATAACTTTTGTCATTTTTCAGGTTTTTAGGACAATGACAAGTTGCAAAAATCCAGGGACAGCATGCTAAAGTTCCATTCCATTTTTCCCTCAATATACTCCATAACATCCATGGAAACCATGTCTTTACCATTCTCACTCATCCTCGAGCCCCAAAAATCCATTTCCACACCCTCTTTTTTGCTACAAGATTTCCTCACTGCTATAGGAAGATCCTGTAGCACTACAAGATGTCCTAAAATTCTACAAGAAATAGGTTCTGATAATAAAGTCACCAACCATGTCTTATCCAAGGCTATCTAGAGTCCTCACACCTGGATCCAACCACTCACCCATCCCCCATGCATCCCTGATTCAAAAAATCACCATTTCTTAAAGTCAACCCTAAGCCTTCTCTCATTCAAAAAATAATTAAAAAAGAAACAAAAAGGACATTTCCTTTGTTTCCACAGCACTTCACTACCCTACCAAGACTCTAACTTCATCCTTCAACCCCTACACTCCTTCTCATGACTCCTCTGAAGAAAAAACCTTGGAAAATAAGAAAAAAAGGGGTTTCTATAGGATCTCTTGTAGCAGCCTGTGCCACTATTATGATAAACCTAAAAACTAATTCTTCTTCCCATCCAAATTGAGGGATGGTACCACCATCCTGGAGAACCTTCACATTCCAATAAGGACTCCACAACAGCAGTAGCACCTAGGATATCAGCAAAGCACCTACACACATGAATAGCATCAACAAGCAAATACAAAGGAGCACAAAAAGTATACCCGGGAAAAAAGGGACTACAAGATAACTTCCTGAGAATTAGCACAAGAAGTCCATCACTCCAGCATGCATTGATCGAGCACAACTTAGGCACAGGTATGGTAACCTCTAAGCTTCTCCCTAAGTTTTTTTTATAAGCTGTAGGACTCAAATTAACTTGGCCACCCTCAGTTAGTGAAAAAAAAGGGATCCATTAGTCATCATGCAACGTAGGAGTGTCACATCAGTCAAATAAGTTAAGAGAAAGTCAAAAAGTTAAGAGGGAGTGGGTGTTAATTACGAGGCTCAAGAGAATGATCACACAAGGTGGGCCAACGATCCAAATGAGGAAAACTCATACCACTTCCAGCCATCACAACACTTCAAGCCCTAGCCACAAATGGCATAAAACTCAAACTTCCTTGCATTTTCTCTCATTTCGAAATCCATTGGGGTAGGGCTAAGCTTGGGAAGCTATCAAGAGAGTTGAACCCTACTTTGCCACTCCTACAGGAAACAACGAAAGGAAATGCAGAAGGCTACAGGAAAAAACTACAAGAAGTGTAGGAGGCTACACAAAGCTACAGGAAGCATAGAAATTACTACAAGAAGCCTCCCAGGGTGTAAAAACACTACCTAGGGTCGATTTGGTCTTCAAATTTTATGACACCAGGCTTGATAGTGAAAATTAAGTGGCCCTCTCATTCTTTTGTCCAATATTTGCATGTTGGTGCACCTTGTACTCTCTTAGTAATTATTGTCATATTGTGGATTGAAAGAGGTTTTTCTGTTATAAAATACAAGGGATACACATAATTTTCATCAATTAGAGGTTCCACCCCTCTAATTGTTGAGAAATAGCAACAAGAAATTCTAGCTTAATTTGTCCTTGAATTAAACTGAGAATTAAAATTGAATTATATCCTCATAGAAACTTGTAAATAGTTAATTAAGTTTAATTAACTTAATTAGCTTAGGAATTTCGAGTTGGAAGTCTTTCTAAAGTCATGTATGTTCTCCCTAAGTTTTAGGGGTCCAGTATGGGTTTAAATTGAGTTGGAAATTAGATCACTTAGTTTACGGAGTTAAGTTCAATCAAATTAGTTCCAACTTTTTTGAGGAACTAATAGAGAGTTAACAATAAGTTGGTGCACTAGTGCATCCACAAGTTTCACTCTAGTTAATTGAATATTCCCTCTATGTTGGTGAGACTGGTCATTCTATTAATCAAAGGATTAATGAGCACTCAGCTAATTTAAAACATGGGAGGACCCGGTCTTTCGCCCTAGTAGAACATGTTGAAAAGACAAAGCATCATGTATGTATTGAGGAGGCCTGTGTTATTGCTAATGTTGCACAATTTCATCACCAGAAATTTAGGGAAGCCATTGAGATTGAAAAAAGGAAGAACAATCTCAATAGAGATTATGGCTGGAAAAAAAGTAGTTGTTGGATCCCTATGCTCTCCTCCTAGTCGACTCTGATCCCTAGGGTGTTCTTCTTTGTAAAGTCCTTCCTGAATAAAAATCCATCTTGTTAAACCTAAATTTTGTTGAAAAGATGAGAATTGTTCCTAATTAACTACCAATTTAAAACAATCTATTTTCTCTTTAGCTCCTCATTGTTTCGATCACTCTTAAGGTATTCACCCCTTATCCTCTTCCTATTATTTAGAAAGTCTTTGATTTATCTAGCCTAAGTAGTTATCTGAAATACCCTTATTATATATTATTATTGACTAAAAAAAATTAGATAGTTTTAGTTTATAACTTAATGGTTTAAATTTATTTAATAGTTTCTATTAATAGGTTATACAAACTATTAATCCATTATATTATTTATTTATATTAGCCCATTTGGATTAATATTAATTAAATACATACTTAGATATACAATTATTTAACTAACTATTTATTAATAAACTTCAATATAATATTTAGTTTTTATTAATAACTATAACATAACTAACTCACAATTAACTATTTAATTAGATAATATTAGCCCCCTTTTATTTCTTATTTGATAATTAATTGTTTAGTTACACAATTTGTTAACTTTATTATGATATTAAATATTTAATTTTATAGTGATATAAAAACTTTTTTAAATACAATACTTCATTTACATATGATAATAGTTATGAATCTAACTTATATTAATTATTTAATTAAAATCCTTTCGGTAATTAATTAATTCCTATTAATATATAATCTTATTTCTCCCACCCCTATCCCATAGTCTTGTCTAGTTATCCATTTCCCAATCAAATATAGCCATTAGAAAGTCTAGTTGACCAGTCCAATATAGTTGTTGGTGGATGATCTGCTCTTCTATTTAACTTGTAGCTAGGATCTAGTTCTTCAACTTGTCCTGACGATGAACCACACTCGTTGGTTTGAAACACGTAGAAAAAAGCATCCCAATGTGATTTACACCAAAGAGTCTTCTCTTAAAACTAAATATTCCCTCATTAGAAACTCATGTATGTTGATTCTGAGAAAGACCTAGTTGAGACTAGAGTGCAGGGATAGTGTGCTAGCAGTTGTATGATTTACTAAGTTGTAAATATCATGCATGCAATCAGAGAAGGATATATGTTTATATTGCACAATTTTGGAAGCGTGAATTCCCTTTAAATACAAGCTATTCATCCTAGGAATTACACAAGAGATTAGGGGCTTGGAGAGCTACTGAATAGGCTAAGGATTTGGCTTGAGCTAGCTTGTGAGCTAAGAGAGTTGAGCATACTTGTGCGGATTTTTTCTAGTGAGAACAAGATTTGTATCTTCACTCATATTTTTAATATATGAAATAAAGATAGTGGATTTTTGAGTAGTGGCTTTCCACAGATAAATCTTATGTTATGTGCCATTGATTTATCTTCTTCTTGTTCATATTGTTTTCATCAATCTATTGGCTTATGTTGGTTGAAAGTAGAATTAAAATCTTGTCCTGTGCTTGAGTACATTGCATGAGCTTGTGAATCTACAGGATTTTCTACATGGTACCAGAGTTGAATTCAATATACTAGAGGAGATTTCAAAGTTTTAATTTTTGGGTTACAAGTGAAATTCAAATTTGCAATACATACTTCAAGATTGGCAGATGGTGTTCCACGGTTTGCTACTCAAGTATGCCTTGGAACGTAGCTTGAATTTTATAGCCCAGAGGGATTGAATGGAGGTTGTGCTAGAGGATAATGGCTTCAAGGAATTCGTTGATCAAGAAATTCCCAATCCAATAGCATTAGATGCATAGAATTTGGTTGAATGGAAGAAGTGTGTAGTGAAGGCAAGATAGATAATCCTTGAGGGAGTTTGAGAACACATTTTCTCGAGTTTCCATGGCAATGAAACTCAGTATGCTATGTGTAAAACATTGACGGACTTGTATCATAACAACAGTGATGAAAGAAAATTGGCACCAAAGAACAAACTTCGAAAAATCAAAATGGAGAAAGGTGAGACTATTCCAAAATACTTGACCAAGTTCACTCAATTTCATGATGAACTTGCAAGTGTTGGAATCACGATTTTCAAGGATGATATGGTGAGTCTTTCTCTTCTAGGACTTCCAAAGAGTTGCGTAGTTATCAGGACTCTTATCAATTGTTAGGAGAAGCTACCATATTGGGAACGAATATGGTTGGATTTGATGAAGACGAAGATCAGGAGGAACATGAGGGATGGCTCTTAATCAAAGGTTGATGATGAAGAGAATTTTGCCTTAGAGATTAAGGAAAAGAATGTTAAAGGGAAAGCTTCCCATTCCAAATCATATTATTATCATGGAGGTAAGAAGAAAGACATGATGAAAGTTAAGTGCTTTGATTGTCACGAGCTAAGCCATTTTGCTACAAATTATCCACTCAATAAGTCTAAGAAGAAGTCCTCAGGAGGAGCAGTGGGTGAGGCTTTGGCCTCTCAATTCAAATTGGACTTTTCCCTCATTGCATGGATGGTGTCATCAATGATGGGAAGTGGTTGGTACTTAGACAGTGGAACTTAATTACACATGACTGGAGACAAAGAGTTATTCAGTATAGTGTTACTATATTGGGCACAATTACTTTTCAAAGGGAGCATGGGGCTCCACTCCCCTTGAAGAATGTTATGTATGTGCCTGGGCTGAAGAAGAACTTGGTATTTGTTTCCATGCTTGAGGATAAAGGCTATGATGTGATCTTCTTGAAAGGAAAGGAATTCCTTCGACACATAGCCACAAGTCAAGTAAAGAAGATGGGGATTCGGGTGAAGAATCTCTATAAGATGGAGATAGAGAAGTGTTTTGCTTTGAGCACAAAAGTAGAAAGGGTGCAAAGCCGAGACGTTGGCAAGTTGTTACATAGGCGATTGGGCCACTTGCATCATGGGGCTTTGCAAATATTGCAGTAGATCTCTACCGGTCCTCCCAGAGCTATGCTTGAGCAAGTTGATACATGAAAGGGTGTACCATGGGAAAATACACCAAATATTCTTTTCATGACAAAGACAGCTGAGCAGAGGCTATTCTAGAGCAAGTCCATTCAAATGTGTGTGGACCATTCTCGACGGTATCCATGGCCAAACACATGTATTATTTTATATTTTTTGATGACTATTCTCATAAATGTTGGATATTTTCATGAAGAAAAAGGATCAAACCTTCACAAAGTTTTGTGAGTTTAAAGCATTGGTGGAGAAAGAGTCGGGAAAGAAGGTTAAATCTCTACGGAGTGATAACAGTGTTTAGTATGTCTCAAATGATTTTAAGAAATTTTGTGTAGCAAAAGGGATTAAAAAGGTTTTTACAACACCCCATAAAACTCGGCAGAATCAGGTGGCCGAGAGGAAGAAAAGAAGTTTAGTAGGGTTAGTGAGCGCAATGTTGCATGATTAGGGCCTACAACTATACTTGTGGGTTGAGGCATTCAATGCAACAATTTATGTTTAGAATCATAGCCCACATTGGATACTTGAGATGAAGACGCTAGAGGAGGCTTATTCTAGTAAGAGTCTAGATGTTGGTCACTTCAGGATTTTTGGGTCATGGGTATATTTCCATGTGACCAAAGATGCAAGGAAGAAGCTTGAGATGACAACAGAGTTGGGGATATTTTTGGGGTACATTGATACACCTCATAACTATTGGGTGTACTTGCTAACCAGGAAGATGACAGTGGTTCACAAGGATTTCAGATTCGATGAGGAAAAGGACATGTGATTTTCCCTGGAGAGGGAGATTCAGCTACATGTGGATGAGGAGCTTTTAGCTCCTAAGGTTGAGGAGACTCATATTTATGTGGTGCATCCACATCCAAAGGATGTGGGAGTGGATACATCCACTCAGGTAGAGTCTTCTAGAGAGGAAAAAAAGTGCACCAGAGAGGTTAACATATTGTTGGATGATGCATGGGGAAATGTGGGAGCACCCACTTCTTAGCATAGGTAGAGGAGTTCACTTGAGAGGTACACCGAATACATGGCTCTTATGGGTGAATGTGTTGTGACAAAGTGATATTCCTTTAAGGAAGTAGTGCAGTAGTCAGTTTGGATTGATGCCATGGTGGAGGAGTATGACTCCATAATTCGTAACAGTGTTTGGGATGTGGCCTTGAGAGTGGAGGACAAGTCAGTGATGAGCGCTCATTGGATTTACAAGGTAAAGAAAGATGTAGATGGTAGTGTGGAGAAGCATAAGGCTAGATTTGTGGCTCGTAGTTTTTCACAGGTAGAGGGGATATACTATGATGAGACCTTTTCTCCTATTGGAAGGTACTCATTAATCATATCTATATTGGCACTATCAGCACAAATGGTTGGAAGATACATCAGATGGATATGAAGACAACTTTCCTTAATGGCATGATTGAGGAATAGTTGGACATAGAGTAACCTGAAGGTTTTGAGACCTTTGCTCGTGAGTCACATGTGTGCACCCCATGCTTGGTACACCAGGATATATATCTACTTCACCAGGTTGGGATTCATGAAGAGTGAACTGGATGCGAACCTATATGACATAGTGGTGGAAGGTAAATTTTTTATCATTGTACTTTATGTTGATGATCTCATACTAACAAGTGATGATCAGTTGATCAACTCTTTCAAGGAGGAACTTGCAAGATAGTTTGAGATGAAGAACATACGTCTCATGCATTACTTTCTTAGCATGGAGGTATGGCAGGGTGATGGGGAGTTGTTTATGTCTTAGGGCAAGTATGCCAACGAGATACTCAAGATATTTTGCATGGAGAGTAGCAAACCCATGGAGACTTCTTTAGCAGGTAACTAGAGGAAGAAGGATGTTACATTAGAGGAAATAGTGGAAGTTACTCTTTATAGGTATCTTGTGGGTTCACTCATGTACTTGATGAAAACAATACCAGATATGTGCAATGAAGATAACCAACTTAGTAAAGTGATGGTTAGGTCGACCAAGTTGTATTAAAATGCGGAAAAGCATGTGTTGAGATACCTCAGGGGAAATTTGTTACCAAGAATAATGTGCACTTGGAGCTGCTATTCCCACTAAGACTGGTAGCTATCTTAGAAACAAATAAGTTAAAACTACTTTCTCTTTCCTTTATGAGAAGTAGATAAGAGGGGAACAAAGGACACCAACCTCAGTCTTGCGCTTGGTCCCTTGTCTGGTTCCTCTCCTTTCTGATAGGTATTCATCACTTCTTATTCATCTACCCAGCTTCAAAGAGCACGTATGGAATCAAAGCAGCATAATACTATCAAAGAACAGAGATCTACAGTCATAAACAATACAAGATTAGATATGTATTGACCACACAAATGCATATACAATCAATCATACAAGAATGTGGAGGAAAACTTGAATAGCTTTATTAACATCAAGAATAGCAAAGAGGATTACAACCAATTGTTCTGACCCATCATCATCCTCCAGCAAGAAAGCCCTTCTTCACCTCATGTAGAGCTTAGATCACCCAACACTATGATGTTACACTAGGAAATCAACAACACTTCTCTACAAGATACAATATTCCAGCCTCTAGATCTTTGTGACGAGGGATCCATATAGGGATCTTTGTGAGTCATATTCTGGGTTTTTGATTAGTGTCCTATCTCTGATAGTTCTTGATTCCACTTGGAGATTGATGATCTCTTACTCATCCCCGGGCGAATTCAGAGAGGCAAGTGTCAGAGGAAAAGTTTCTAGAAGAGTCAATGATCCTCCACCTCACAGACTGTCTCTGCCATTTGCCCATTCTTTCCCATCGAACCCTCTAGAAGGTATTTCCAATATGCATCACACCCTTTGCACTGAGTAGGTGATATGAATCGCACCCTCTACTCTAGGTATTCTTTATGGTCTAGTTTTGACCAGTTCGGAGCAGTTTTCTGTGGAGAACTTCTGGGAGATGATGTAATCAACTGACCTTGTTCCTTTAGGGAGTGTAGCAACACATTTAGGGACTTAGGAGCCCTTATTTTATGGAAATTTAGGATTGGGATTGCAGTGCTCAAAAATGTCTATAACAATTGCCCCCTAAAGCATGAGGTTGTTAATATTTTGATGTTGGGTGAAATGCTTTATCATGAGGATCCGAAGTTTTTTCGAGCTGGGAGGCGACCTGTAATAAGATACAATACAATACATTATCTTCATAATACTTTTCATGATCTAGCTGAGGCAGGCATTCCCATGCTCAGCTTTATAAATTCATTTTCATGTACATAGGATAGACAATTGTTTGTGTAGCAGACTGATGATTCGAATGGAGTCATCATCCTTTGGTTTGGATGATCATATGTTTGGCAATGATGTACATTTGATGTCTTTATATTCCTGAATATATCGCAGCCCGGACGGATGAAACTAGATCCGAGGTCTTCAAAACTCATTCAATCTTCACTCGGAGTACAAGTTGATCCATGTTAAAGATGTTCTGGAGTCGAACATGGAAAGGCATCGCCTGATTACCAGCCAATGATGTAAGCTGTTAACAGGCACGAGAGGAATCACCAATAATGACAATGATCCTCAAGGTACTACAGTACAATTCGCGTGGTGTGAAAAAGGGACTTGGCGTCAAACACCATGCAAAATATCTTGGTTGGAGGCCATTGATGTAAACCTGTCACCGAAAGTGAGAAACTTGCCATTGAGGCATGCAGATTCAAAGTACTGAAAGGGATTGTTCCTAGGTCGACTTCTTGGATAATGGGCTAAAGTCGACAAGAAGTGACTAGTCGTAGGAGGGCCTTAATGAATCCCACATCTACGACACGGAACGAAGAAAATGATTTTGGAGGTGAAAACGATCTGATGATATAGGGTTTAGGGTGGCGGTCATGAAAGAATGGAGCGTGAATGTATTACAGCGGATGAGACACAGGCGAATACTTTGAGCGACTTCTCTTGAACATATCGGCGACACTGAAAATGGATTGGTAGCATTAACCCCAAAGATGGATGGTGTGACGGACCAATGGTGATATGACCGGTGAACGGAATAACCCAAACTGACTCAGACGGAGTCAAAGTGTCATGTTCAAGAGCGACTTGCTACCAATAAAGTTTCTTCAAGTTTTCTTCCCAATTTTCCCCAGTCATTGCTGACCAGTACCTATTTCTTTTGTCAATCTTGAGGAGGATAACATATGCTTGTTCTATAATATGCCCTTTGGGTGAACCTGTTGCTATGTTTTAACGAGCCTAGCGATAGTGAAACTCGTTCTCGTCCATTTGGACAAGTTTGTCGCTATTGGTTTTAACGAGTTTAACGACAATGATAACTCGGTCCTTTTTCATTTTTAGAGAGTCTGAGAAAGGATGGAAAGGAAACTCCAATGATTCTTTTTCGTCATATAATCCCTTAAGTCCAAAAAAGCGTAAAATAATACGAAAGGGATGAATTTTTGATAGTTTTAACGAGCCGAACAAGACAAGCGCTCGAATATTTTGTGTAATAACCCTCAGGTCCAAAAAGATTAAAATCTAGAGGAGGGATAGCACTTTCGATGACTTTAATGAGCCGAAGAGGCCAATCGCTCAGCAATATTTTCATATTTTACGATTCAGGTGAAAAGAGCCTAAAGGAGACTCGTTTTTTGAGGAACGAGTGATAATTTTGGGTACTGGCTAATTCTAGGTAAGGTTTGGAATTTTCCAATCATGGCAGTGTCACAAGGATGGCTAGCAAGATCGCTCATTGCAACTGTTCCTGAAAAGGGTAAACAATCAAATGGAGGCATATGATTAGCTAAAAAGTGAAGGTGATGATGAGAACATGACCAAGGCTTAAAAGCTGATGATAATGCATTCATAGGTTATTTATCGGAAATCGGTTCATTTTTTAATGAGCTTAAACTATGGGGGAAACATTTGCTCATTGCTTATGTTTAAATTTTAACGGGCTTGAACTCCACTTAAAAAATACTCGTGCCAGTCATATAATAAGGATATCTCATCTATAGATGCCATTTTTTATGGAGCTTGCACCTTTCAAAGCTTTGCCCCAAATCCTTTCTTTATGTAAGTTAGGAAACGACCAATCCTATGAGTTTAAGGGTTCGAGAATCTACAAACTATGAAAATAAATGGTTGCTCTTCGCTTGCATGCCCCTGGGTATAGTGAAAAATTTCCTGGTTACCATATAGAAGTTCTTCTTTCGGCAAGACGGTTTCCATCCACATCGCAGATAGAAACACTTCCTAGCTTAGTCCATTTGGACAAGGGTGGTTCTGAATCCAAACCTCCTAAACTTGACGAAGGAACCCGGTCTAATTCCGGATGGGTATCGGACCAATCATTTTCCTTCGCGGAAACATACTCTATACCTAGAGTTTCCCTACCAAAGTAGGCCAGGGTGCATGCCCCCTGGGTTTCAGTCATGTCCTCCTGAATTACTCGCGCTCTTCAGGTGGACGGACTGGAGATTGATGAGACATTCCTTGCATGAAAAACCATTTAGGGATGGCATGTGATTATTAGCTATGTGTGAGCTGGGGAATGAAAACTGGTCTACGAGCTGGACCACTCGGCCTTCATGCGGAAAACACATTACTCTAAAGAGTGAGGAGACAATGGCTCCCATGCTATAAATATAGTCACAGCCAAGGAGTAGATTATAATCTAGGGGTCCTTAGACTACCATCATGTTCATGTAAACAGTTTTCCTTCTCAATGTTATGGGCACACTGGGAAGGATCCCTAATGGTCGATTGGTTCCTTTGTCGAAGCCTGTCAGATTTCTCATCTCAGGTAGAAGCGATGGCGAACCAAGCGATTTCCAAGCAGTCGAGGAAAGGATACTCAAAGAAGCCCCTTCATCTATGATGGTACCAACCATGACCATTCTGTAAGCTTGTACAATGATTTGGAATGGTACACTTTCCAGTAAATGGGGTTTGCCTAGTAGATTCCAATCGAAGGAAATGACTAGGTTGCTTGGAGGTGGGACCGAATAGACGGTCAGATACGACTCTGACGAACTTCCTTCCTGTGGTAAAGGAACAGGTAGACTTCCCC
Source organism: Pinus taeda (assembly GCA_000404065.3). Lineage (NCBI taxonomy): Eukaryota > Viridiplantae > Streptophyta > Pinopsida > Pinales > Pinaceae > Pinus > Pinus taeda. The sequence continues at coordinate 264,041 of APFE031368498.1, forward strand.
CATGTTCATCGAAGTCTGTGTTTACGAAAAGAATTTAAACAATGTCATTCTTATTCTCTCCGGTGACTGTATCATCTGAAGATAGACCTTCTGAAGGCAAGACCGGGTCAATTGTCGCCTCGACCTTTTCACTTTTGTCTGGTATGGATTCGGAGGGTTTATCTTCAATGATAAATGCTTCGACCGACCACAATGGCATGTTAGTCAGATTTTCAACCAGTGATGGACTCGGCAAGAGTTTCTTATATCCAGGAGGGAGCCATAGTGGTGAAGCAGGATAGTCATCCAAAACTCTTTTAGCTTCATCTAGGAAGGGACAACGGTGGACGACGTGATCACCTTCACATAGTTTACAAGGAAATTTGCAATTCCTTTTCTGTCCAGATACTTCTCTTTCACTGGTTGACAGTGTACTTTCAACACGATCGGAGGTTGATGACACCGGATTGTGCAAACGAGGAGACCAGTCCCTTAAGATCTGAGGGATGCAAGGACAATCTCGATAATAGTGGTCTCTGCTGCAAATGACAAATGGAGAGTTGGGTTTAGACGGTGCAGTGTGAGGATTTTCGCTAGACGACGCATGTTTGCCCCCTTTTTCTTTTGGTTCCTTCTTCTTCTTTTCCTTTTTTTCCTTCCGCTTCTTCTTCTTCTCAGTTACTTGATCTTTAGCTTTACCAACTTCATCAAGCAAAGAGGAAGGAGGAGAGGAAGAAATGGACGAAGTAGAAGGTTGGGGGGTAACTCCAGTGTCATCTAGTTGCTGACTTGATTGTTCAAGAATTAGGGTATTCTGAACGATAGAGGTAGAGAAGAGCCATACAGGAAAACCAATCGTCAACCATGGAAGTGACAATGTGGCCATATGGGGTGCACCAACATCTCCCCAAGAGGAGAAAGGACTAGGATTTCCTCCAAGGGGAAATCCTTAGTTGGTAGACTCCATTTTTCTCAACCTAAAGACCATGCGGGAACAGTGATGTTATTTCGATTAAAATAAATTTTAGACACTTTGACACAACTTGTTTTTTCAATTTTTAAGAGTCGATAAAAAACAAAAGATGACTCTAGTCGCCTTCGATTTTTAATGATCCCGAAGTGACAAGTGCTCAGATGGACCTTTTCCTTTAAGGAGTCTGAAAAGGAATGAAAGAGACTACTCTGGAAATCTAGACAGAGGGATTACCAAACCAATCGCAAAACTACAAAATACTTTTTATGGTACGACAGTCAATCTTCCCGAATGTTGTGTTCAGTGCATTGCGATTGATAGGGTGGCAGACACAGCTTCCTAAGGATAAAGGATATAGCCTATTGTGGTCTCCCAATATATACTCGACGGTACATGGGAGCACAAGTCCGTACTAGCACTTGTCGTCTGAAAGAGGAGGAATCACCCAACCAACAATGAAAGCGATAGTTACCAGGTTTAACGACGCCGGAATACATCTCTAGCCTAGACTTCTAGATGTTGTGCATTAGGTTCTAAAGCGTTTTTAGGTTCATTAAATTTATTTTATAGTTGATCTTGTTTAAGAAATTTTCCTTTCAGGTTCACCGCGTGATGTATATATACAATTCCTAAAATGCAGTCTAAGATGATAAACAATCGTTTAATCTTCTTTTGCAATGGAAATCCTAGCTACTAAGGAAAGAGAACTGAGGGTCTTTCAACAAAGAGCACATAGCACAAACTAAATGCACTGTCCTAAATCAAACCAACAAGCAGTCTAAATGAAAATGCACATGCATGTATTTGTTTTCAGCCTTCTTAATGTGTGAATGACAAGAAGAATGCTAAGTGAAAATCTGAATTATCTTTCCAAAGCGACAATACTAACAAATTTCCTTTCAAAACGAAGTGAAGATAATGACGACACCTTTGCAATTTCGAATTGAAAATTGTTTTTGACCCTTGAAAAACTACTAATTCAAATCACATACAAGAGTAAGAGTATAATCGACTATCAAGAACAATGGGATTTTCTTCTATGACTGAAAAAGACACTTGCGACACATTCAGATCAAGAAACGACACCTTGATTATGATACTTATTTGTAAAAGAGAACTGAAAATGGCCCACAATACATAAAAAACATTTACATTCTTTGCACAATGGAGGCGAAATGATGAAAAGGAAGGGGGTTTCCACAGATATATACTGACCATAGACAACGAAACTCCTAAATAGAGCTGAAAAGAGTGAAGAAAAGCCAAATTCTAAAGGCAAAATTAACCTTCTTTGACCATCGCACCTGTTAGACAGGGAATCCAATATGCATCTCACCTACTGCACATGGGAGGTGCAATGCGTACAAACTGCCTTGAAGAGAGTGTGCAATGGTACCAGTGCGAGACTTCTACTTGGTCTTTGGTCACAATTTGCAGTTCAGTTCACGGATTTATGCCGAGCATGTGATGTTCAGTAAATATAAATCACAGGGATTGATCTAAGGAGGTTACTAGAGCCACCACTAGGGAAATTAGTGTGTTTGCAGATCAATTGTTAAATTTATAAACAAAACCCAAGGATAGACTGAAGCAGCATTGATCTACTTTTCACTTGCATAGAAAATGCAGTTTGAAGGCTAGCTGGCTTGACTTCAGGCTCCGTCTGTAAGTTTATAAAACAAACAAATATAGAGTAGCAAACAATCTATTCGATCCCAAGTGGAGTCGCCATTTTGTTGCCAGGAATAGTGTCCACTTGGAGCTACTATTCCCACTAAGACTGGTAGCTATCTTAGAAACAAACAAGTTAAATCTACTTTCGCTTTCCTTTATGAGAAGTAGATAAGAGGGGAACAAAGAACACCAACCTCAGTCTTGTGCTTGGTCCCTTGCCTGGTTCCTCTCCTTTCTGATAGATCTTCGCCACTACTTCTTCGTCTACCCAACTTCAAAGAGCACCTGTGGAATCAAAGCAACATAATACTATCGAAGATAGAGATCTACAATCATAAAAAATACAGGACCAGATATGTATTGACCACACAAATGCATATACAATCAATCATACAAGAATGTGGAGGAAAACTTGAATAGCTTTATTAACATCAAGAATAGCAAAGAGGATTACAACCAATTGTTCTGACCCAGTATCATCCTCCAGCAAGAAAGCCCTTCTTCACCTCATGTAGAGCTTAGATCACCCAACACTATGATGTTACACCAGGAAACCAACAACACTTCTCTACAAGATACAAGATTCCAACCTCTAGATATCTGTGATGATGATTTTAGGGGGGTGAGTCAGCTTCTGGGTTTTTGATTAGTGTCCTCTCTCTAATAGTTGTTGATTCCACTTGGAGATTGATGATCTCTTACTCATCCCTGGGTGAATTCAGAAAGGCATGTGTCAGAGGAGAAGTTTCTGGAAGATTCTATGATCCTCCACCTCGCAAACTGTCTTTGCCATTTGTCCATTCTTGTCCATCGCACCCTTTGCACTGAGTAGGTGATATGCATCGCACCCTCTGCACTGGGTATTCTGTATGGTCCAGTTTTGACCAGTTCTGAGCAGTTTTCTATGGAGAACTTCTGGGAGATGATGTAATCAGTTGACCTTGTTCCTTTAGGGAGTAAAGAAACATTTTTAGGGACTTAGGAGCCCTTAGTTTATGGACATTTAGGATTGGGGTTGAAGTTCCCAAAATTGTCTATAACACACTTCTCAGTATGGATTATGGTACAAATGGATAGAGGGAGTGAATCTTCAAATCTTCACCAATGCATATTGGGAAAGGAGTCCATCTGACTAGAAGAGTACATCAGGAGGGATCTTTAATATTGGGCCAGTGATAGTTTCTTGGTACAACAAGAAACATAGATCGGTTGCACTCAATTCGACAGAGGCAGAGTACATGGTTGCGACTCAGGAAACATGTGAGGCCATATGGATGAGGAAGATCCTGGTTGGTTTTTTTGGTTAGTAGATGGATCCAACTATGATTTACTACAATAATCAGATTTGTATCAAACTCTCTTAAAAATCTAGTTTTTCATGATCGAACCAAGCATATTGATATATGATATCATCATCTCAGAGATTTTTTATTGAGGCTTATTATGTTGTTAGAGTACATTCCCACGGAGGAGAAGATGCTGAGATTTTGAAAAAGGAATTGTCAATATGTATATTTGAGTTTCACAAATATGGGATTAGGGTAGCTGGTAATCCATTTATTTTTGAGAGGGAGTGTTGAGAAATGGAAACGAAAAATTCTAGTTTAATTTTTCATTGAATTAAACTGAGAATTAAAATCAAATTCTATTCTCATAGCAACTTGTAAATAGTTAATTAAGTTTAATTAACTTAATTAGCTTAGGAATTTGAAGTTGGAAGTATTTCTGAAGTCATGTATATGGTCTCCCTAAGTTTTAGGGGTCCAATATGAGTATAAATTGAATTGGAAATTAGATCACTTAATTTACTGAGTTAAATTAGTTCCAAACTGTTTGAGAAACTAATAGAGATTTAACAGTTAGTAGGTGTACTAGTGCATCCACAAGTGTCACTCTAGTTAACTGAATATTCCCTCATTAGAAGCTCATGCATGTCGATTATGACAAAGACCCAGTTGAGACTAGAGTGCAAGGATAATGCACTATCAGTTGTATGATTTACTGAGTTGTAAATAGCATGCATGCAATCAGAGAAGGACCTATGTTTGGATTGTGTAGTTTTGGAAGCATAAATTTCCTTTAAATACGGGATATTCATCCTAGGAATTATGCAAGAGGGGCTTGGGGAGATGCTTAATAGGGTAAGGATTTGGCATGAGCTAGCTTGTGAGCTGAGAGAGTTGAGCATACTTGTGTGGAATTTTTCTAGTGAGAACAAGCTTTGTATCTTCACTCATATTTATGATATGTGCAATACAGATAGTGGGGTTTTGAGTAGTGGCTTTCCCCAGATACATCTTGTGTTATGTGCCATTGAATTATCATCTTCTTTTTCATATTTTTTTCATCAATTTAATAGTTTTTGCTAGATGAAAGTAGAAGTAGATTCTTGTCTTGTGCTTTAGTACATTTCATGAGGTTGTGAATCCAAAGGATTTTCTACATTGTTCTCTTTGATTTCGTACTGGGGCTATCATAAAAAAAAATCCTCCTACACCTAATTAAAAATAGAGAAGAAGATGGGAGGGGGATTCAATAGAAGATAACCTACATATACTAAGAGAATTCACCTTCATCCCCCTATAGTAGATATTTTCAGGAGGCATCAATGGTTAGGTTTCTTTGAGTTGCTAAAATGATATCATGATGATATTACTTATGAGTTTTCCATCGCGCTAAACCCTCAAGGGAGAATTAGTGCTACCACTGTGGTGAGAGCATTATTCATTACCATTACTTCTGAACTAATTAGGAGGGTGACAATACTTACCCTAAGGGTCCAGTGGAGAAATAAGACAAGTCCAGAAATGCCCTTACTAAGATGAATTTCTTCACTGATGATGAACAACCAATTAAAGATTAAAATGGAGCCAGAAGGGAGAGCCTCCCCTATCCCTGGGATGAGATGGCCTACCACATTCTTAAGTTCATCTCTTGTGAAGGAATATTGAGTGTTGTCTCTGGCTACAAGTTCAGACGGCTCCATGAACTGAGATTTTGAGAAAAATTTCCCATGGTCCAAAGACTCAGTGTGCCTTATTTCCTCCTACAATCCATCATGGACAAGAACCAAAAGGTGAAATATGGTAAACCACAACACTTAGGACACCATGGCCTCATCAAATTAATAGCGGAATGTGCATTGAATAACTGAAGGGTTCTTGTCCTGTAGTCCACATTCAGAGATATGGATAGAGAAGGCTTCCTTGACACTTAGATCCTTGCACTTGTAGGAGAAGAGGAAAAAGAAGAAGCAGAATAAGAAGAGGAGGAAGAGGTAGAAGTAGAAGAGTAAGAAGAGACATAGGAAGAGAAAACAGAGGAAGAAACATAGTAAAAGGAAGAGGTGGAGGAAGAGAAATAGTAAGAAGAAGAGGAGAAGCAGTAGGAAGAACCATGTCCAGAGAAAACCACTGCAACTAGAGAAGAGGAGGTACCCTCATAGCAGAGAAGTTTTTCTCCTAAGCACCATTAAAAGGAGGAAGTTGGTTTCCTAGCTTCTTTGAGCACACCAATCAAACATAAGAAGAAAAGGCAAAGGAAAAATCCCCTCTATTTCAAAAAAATGAAAAGCACTAGAATTAAACAAGGAAAACCTCAAACTTCCACAAAGATCCATATTATAATTGAGGAATCACTAAGTAATAGAGAGGAGCTAGAGCCCATTTACATGAAAGTTGAGAAAATCAAATCTCCTAAATCCATCTCAAATACTCCCATCACCTATGTAAGAAATCTTGTCACAAGGTCAACCTCCCCTAATAAGCCTAAGGCACCAATCGCACTCCAACAAAAGGGGAAAGACCTGCTATAGGAAACATAAAGCCTACTATAGGAAACAAAGACAGTATTATAGGAAGAGTATAAAATGCTACAAGAAGTGAAGAAGGCGCAGAAAGAGGGAAAAGAGGCAACACAAAAATTATAGGAGGGATCACCTTCTCCATGAACCTTTGAGAGATATTTTCCAAAGCCAGGAGCCTAGTCCACAGCCCAATTTGAGCTCCTATTACAAGTTCATTGAAGGAGGCAGAGTGATACCATAGAAATTTGTAGTCACTTTCTTCTTTTAACTTGAGGCAGAAAGAGGAAGAACACATAGATGGATGAAAATTTCCAAATCCAGGAAAGTGGAATACGTGGGCCTTATGGAGGAAAATATCTTAGAAATGGGAAAGGAGTTGAGTGAGTTTAGGGATAGAGAGTACACAATGAGAACACAACTACAGGAAGAAAACACATAGTTGAGGAAGAAATTTCAAGAAAAGCAAACCCAGTGTTGGCTTACTGGGGCCTGACCCAGGTTCAGAAGTGATTTAGCCAAGAAAATCCTGATACTACTGGCCATTTCGGCAATAGCCTATGGAGCGTGGACTGAGGTCTCACCCGAAGTAGTATGAGACAGTGCTAGAGCCAAGTTTCCGCACCCTAGGGATGTCTGATATGAGGTGATTGGTACGCGGTCCAACCTTCGCACTTGCTACACTACGCGCAACTATGAGCACCCTGCGCCCTGTCATACTGTCTTTGCGCGGTTCCATCCACAGCACGGCCCGTGTTATTTACCCAAGTCTTCCTTAATTAGTATCTGTTATCTGATTACTTAGATTAAATTCACATATAAGCATTCATACAAGTAGTCATCAAGTGTGCGCAGTAAATAAACAAAGTAAAAGTAATGAATAACATCAGCATAAAGATTCCAAAATATATGCACAGAATAAAATTATTTTTCTTATCCTTCAATCCCAAGTACAAACCTAACCCCGCCCTATGCACTCAGTTGTAGGGGTCCACGCACTTAGCTGCGGACTCTACTAGGCCTTTGCGCACTCAGCTACAGAGCCTCTTCCCCATGCCTTCGCATCTCTATCTATTCTCTCCTTTTTTAGGTTATCTTTACACTTAGAGCCTCACTCTATTTATACAATGCCATGGTATATAGACCATGGGTAGGCCAACAACACTTTACATTATATTACAATTCTTAGGTTGGACAACCCTATGACTCAATTATACAATTCACACTCTGCGCCCGTACTTCACGGAGTTCTACACCATCTTTGACCAAAACTTGCGCTTTAAGCCACAAAACCTACTGTAGGGGATCCCATGCCCAATAGGCCTGCAACACAATCATCATGATTCATCTCGAGTCACTCTACTGGTGTGGCGATCTTTGCGAGGAGTCCATCCTGCAGATCTCGCACAGCTTGGGTGTTCGCGGCACACTGTTCCATTGTCTGTTGTACTTGCTGCACGCGTATCTCCAAACCTTCATGAACAGGGTCACATTCCTGTCTAACCACATAAAATCCCTGCATTTGTGCCAGCTTTCCTTTAATGGTAGTTGTAATTGTGAAAGCTTCATTGATCCATGCCTAGATGTGCACTTTAAGCAAGTCTTATTTTTGTCACGCAGTGCTAACTAGTCCTTCAGTGCCCTTGCCTGCTACAGTTTGGCGAGTCGTTGAGTAAGGATGACTGTACACACAGTCCCCCGGATACTGTCATACTCCTGCTGCAACTCACTTGCCTCTACGTCTTGGCACTTCAACTAACTCGAAGAAGATCAGGTGCGACTGAGGAAGAAAAGCATGTCAATGGACGTGGAGATAAAAAACCTAGAAAAAAAATCATGCAAGAATGTCGCATCGATGGACTCAGTGTGACTAGACATGATACAAATAACCATCCTCTTGCATTGGAAGATTGTCACCGAGGATTTGTGACTCTACTACCATGGTTGTGATCGAATCTTACCAAACAAAGTAACCAGAGGAGTGCACCACAGAAGTAAGAACGTGCGGTGCTGACTGTCACAAGGATAATTTAGAAGTACCCACGAGATAGGCTAGAAGGTGAATTTCAGTCTTGCATAGGTGGTGCGGGCACCTGACTAGCTATTGGAAGCAGAGTCTTGGTGTTCCAAGTAGTTGAAAGAGAGCGTGGGACTATAAAAGAGTCTGTGGGGAAGCTGTGTGATAAGAAGGTTGCACGCATGATCAGTATGTCATGGGGGTTGTTCACGTGCATAAGGGGTTGTGCTTCCATGCGAGTAGGCTGGGAGGTGACTGTTGGTGTCACTGTTCATGACAAGATGTCCAAATTAAGGCAAAAAGGAGTGGGTGGTGGACAATTAAGACATGAATTAAGAGCTAGATTTGGGACAATCTGCCACCAAGAAGGCATTAATGACTCAGAAGTGGGGGGAATGGTTGAATTCAAATTCAAAAGATGCTATAAAATCCCAAGGGCTAGCCATGAGGCAACACTTGGTTGTTTGATAATTGAGCAATTACAGAGTAGTGAGCACCACATACTCTTACCACCTTTGACTGTAGACACGATGACTCCTACCAGACCAAGAGTGAAATTCGCTGAAGATACCGCAGAGCCCCATATGGCCCATGAGGAGCCCAGAGAGGCAGCAGTTGCACCAGAAGTTCCAAAATCACCACGGACACCACGGCTGAAGAAATACAAGCAAACTATGGGCCCAGTCCGTGTATTCCCAAGAAAACCATGGTTCGGAAAATTGTCAATGGAAGAAAAAGGCAAAGCCGCCACCATTGAATCAGATGAAGAAGAGGGAAACTTGCAAGCTCTAATCGCTCAAATTGAGGTGCAAGATGATGTGGAGGAGGATATCTTACCAATGCCTTCCGCAACAAAGTTACCCACGTATGTCCCCCTTGTGTAAAGGGAAAGCCAAGGTACTGAAGGACCTGGAGGCCATGAAGAGTGCTTTGTAGACCCCGCTCCTAGCCAAGTTCGGTCCAAAATATATGCATAGAATAAACTTATTTTTCTTATCCTTCAATCCCAAGTACAAACCCAACCCCGCCCTATGCACTCAGCTGTAGGGGTCCACACACTTAGCTGCGGACTCTACTAGGCCTTTGCGCACTCAGCTGCAGAGCCTCTTCCCCATGCCTTCGCATCTCTATCTATTCTCTCCTTTTTTAGGTTATCTTTACACTTAGAGCCTCACTCTATTTATACAATGCCATGGTCTATAGACCATGGGTAGGCCAACAACACTTTACATTATATTACAATTCTTAGGTTGGACAACCCTATGACTCAATTATACAATTCACACTCTGCGCCCGTACTTCACGGAGTTCTACACCATCTTTGACCAAAACTTGCACTTTAAGCCACAAAACCTACTGTAGGGGATCCCATGCCCAATAGGCCTGCAACATAATCATCATGATTCATCTCGAGTCACTCTACTAGTGTGGCGATCTTTGCGAGGAGTCCATCCTGCAGATCTCGCACAACTTGGGTGTCCGCAGCACACTGTTCCATTGTCTGTTGTACTTGCTACACGCGTATCTCCAAACCTTCATGAACAGGGTCAAATTCCTGTCTAACCACATAAAATCCCTGCATTTGTGCCAGCTTTCCTTCAATGGTAGTTGTAATTGTGAAAGCTTCATTGATCCATGGCTAGATGTGCACTTTAAGCAAGTCTTATTTTTGTCACACAGCGTCTAACTAGTCCTTCAGTGCCCTTGCCTGCTACAGTTTGGCGAGTCGTTGAGTAAGGATGACTATACACACGGTCCCCTGGATACTGTCATACTCCTGCTGCAACTCACTTGCCTCTACGTCTAGGGAGGAGCGGGGTCTACAAAGCACTCTTCATGGCCTCCAGGTCCTTCAGTACCTTGGCTTTCCCTTTACACAAGGGGGACATACGTGGGTAACTTTGTTGCAGAAGGCATTGGTAAGACATCCTCCTCCACATCGTCTTGCACCTCAATTTGAGCGACTAGAGCTTGCAATTTTTCCTCTTCTTCATCTGATTCAATGGTGGCGGCTTTGCCTTTTTCTTCCATTAACAATTTGCCGAACCATGGTTTTCTTGGGAATACACGGACTGGGCCCATAGTTTGCTTGTCTTTCTTCAGCTGTGGTGTCCGTGGTGATTTTGGAACTTTTGGTGCAACTGCTGCCTCTCTGGGCTCCTCATGGGCCATATGGGGCTCTGCGGTATCTTCAGCGAATTTCACTCTTGGTCTGGTAGGAGTCATTGTGTCTACAGTCAAAGGTGGTAAGAGTATGTGGTGCTCACTACTCTGTAATTGCTCAATTATCAAACAACCAAGTGTTGCCTCATGGCTAGCCCTTGGGATTTTATAGCATCTTTTGAATTTGAATTCAACCATTCCCCCCACTTCTGAGTCATTAATGCCTTCTTGGTGGCAGATTGTCCCAAAGCTAGCTCTTAATTCATGTCTTAATTGTCCACCACCTGCTCCTTTTTGCCTTAATTTGGACATCTTGTCATGAACAGTGACACCAACAGTCACCTCCCAGCCTACCCGCATGGAAGCGCAACCCCTTATGCACGTGAACGACCCCCATGACATACTGATCATGCGTGCAACCTTCTTATCACACAGCTTCCCCACAGACTCTTTTATAGTCCCACACTCTCTTTCAACTACTTGGAACACCGAGACTCTGCTTCCGATAGCTAGTCAGGTGCCTGCACCACCTATGCAAGACTGAAATTCACCTTCTAGCCTATCTCGTGGGTACTTCTGAATTATCCTTGTGACAGTCAGCACCGCACGTTCTTACTTCTGTGGTGCACTCCTCTGGTTACTTTGTTTGGTAAGATTCGGTCACAACCATGGTAGTAGAGTCACAAATCCTCGGTGACAATCTTCCAATGCAAGAGGATGGTTATTTGTATCATGTCTAGTCACACTGAGTCCATCGATGCGACATTCTTGCATGATTTTTTTTCTAGGTTTTTTATCGCCACGTCCATTGACATGCTTTTCTTCCTCAGTCGCACCTGATCTTCTTCGAGTTAGCGAAGCTTAAGGTTCCCTCACCCTGTAACTACATAATTCCTTCGTCCAGGTCCTCATGTACTATCCCAACTACGAGAGCTATTGCATGAGGATTTCTTTCCTCCAAAATTATGGTCTCAACTCTGCTCTTCAGTTTCAGAATCATCTCTGCGCTTATGTTATTTCACATGGCCCTATAGGCCCATTGAACCGCTGGTATGAACATGTCCCAATCATTTCATCTCACCTGGTGAACCCTGTTTAGGACTTCGCATACCTTCTTGAATGCTTCTACATGGAATGTTTGTGATGCATGTCGCCTCTCCTGCTGCTGTGTCCTGTTTCGATTTTCGATCCTGAATTTGGGGTGTGCTTGTGTGGACTGCACATCACATGTTTGTACCCATTGAGACAGGTGGGTGTGCAAGTTGTTCCGTCCTCATTGACTGACTTTTGTTTGAATCTGGGGGCTTCCAAATTATAGGTGCATCATCCTTCTGCATCCATGCCAGTCCTCGAAATTTCCTTGATGTGTACCCCACCATCATGCGGGTGTTGCTATAGTGCCCATTTCAATGCACTGAACCGCTGCTATTCCGGTATTGTGCTTTCAAATTTTCTCAGGAATTCATCCACCGCTGTCATTCCATCATATGTTGGTACCTCTCTTGCATTGGTTATTACGAAACGTAGTGATCTAACCATCATGTTGCAATTCAACGTTGTCACTTCTTGCAACCAATTCTGCCAGCGCTCTACTTCTTCTTTTGAATATGAAGTGCAAGAGCTTCACGCTCCCATGAGATCCTACCATCTATATTCAGATTCACCCAATCCTAGTCTCGCGCAATTATCTTGTAAATACAATCGATATCATCGTCGTTATCATCGTTGCGAACTGGTTCAGTGTAGCGTGCTCCTTCGACTGGGTCCAGTGGGACTACTACAAGTAGTGACTTTTTCTCCAAGATCATTTTGCGCTTCCTCATATTGATGAATCTATTCATATCGATGGCCCAATATATTCCTAACAATGCGAGATAGGGATTATTGTCATCGAAAATCTCTATTACTTTGAAATTCACCTTTGCGCTCACACCTTCAATATCAACTGTTACCCCTTGCAACCTTCCCATGGGAAAAATCTTATGTTGGTTCGCCATTCATAATTGAATAGGGGACCATTGTAATGTGGGCCTGCCCATGCATTCCCATGTTTGTTTCGGTAATACATTCGTGTCCGAACCCACATCTAGGATTACCTGATCCATTTCATATTCCTCAATCTGTGCAGTCAACCTCATCTCCCTCCCAGTGCGTAATGCATTCTTCCCCAATTTTCGGACTACGTGCAGTTCCCATAAATGCACGCACTTGGTGATTAGTTCCTGTAGTCCTTTAACCGCCTTGTTGTTGCGCAACAGTTTCGTGCATGTCTCGAGAAAGGTAGTGAGCATTGAAGGATCCATTCCTAGCTCTGGTTGATCCTTACCACCTGAAGTGGAGGCCTCCATGAAGCTCTTCTTAGCTTCCATGAATGTCTCCTTTGCGCGTTCTAGGTCAAACTTGGGTTCCTTTGTAGGACCCTTATGAACCCATGTACTTCCCTCTGGTTGTTTCCCTGTATCTTCTCCCATGATCGTACCACTTCTAAGCCTCATGTTTACATTTGGGTCCTCTTTGCATGGCTTAGACCTCATCATTTGTATATTCTAAGTTGAGGGAGGCTAGAATACCCCTATTTCGTGCAACTTTGTGATCAACGTAGGACAATCTATTGTTTCATGATCAAACTAAGCACAATACAAATAGGATATCCTCATCGGGTTGGTACAACCGCCAGCATAGTGCCCTGGTCCTCTGCAATTGTAACAAATTAACTATCTGTGGACCCTTCCTAATCCCATTCCAACTCATCCCAGACCTTGCCCCTAAAATCCATCACGTGCCATCCCCACATCTGGGTCGAGGGCTCACATTTTGGTCTGCATCCTATAAGCTGCGGTCTAATCCATCATTAGCTCGTAACTGTGGAAAGTGCACTCATCGTGGCCTACCAACCTGTACAAATTACAAAACAATTGCTGGGGTGTATGTGTATATTTTTGCAACAAATGATGATTGTCTATCATGTGTTTCCCTCCTATCTGACAAATCGCGCACCATAAAGTGGGTGACACACTTGGCCCTACCTATGCCTCCAGTCTCAATGTCATTGGCCCTCCTCCTACCAAGTAGTTCGCGAACACTGGACAGTGATCCTTGTCATGATCCTGGCCTTTGCATTTTATGCACCATACTTCCTCACATGTCTCTAGCTGTGGTGCCCTATCCTACTTCAAGCTTTGCATTCCCAAAAATAGATTCTATAGTTGCACATGGATTTGTTGAACTCCAAACCCAGGGTCTTGTATCAGGGACTCATGTAATCTCAACGCCATTTCCAATGCTTTGGCCTAGGTAGAAAGTTTCTATTGTGACAACGCTGTCCTCAAGTGCGATGCCAGAGATGCTACAAACCATGCATGATGTTGTGCATCTGTCAACATCATATTGGCTTTGCGGATCATACTCTTCAACCATTGATCCAGATCCTAGGGAGTCTCACCTGGGAACTTCGCGATCTCTTTAAACCTGATGATTGATTGTGTTTCTGACTTTGGTTTGCTAAATTCCTTGTTTGGCGTGTTCTGGATCTTTGTTATTCCTACGATTGGGTGGTCGTTAGAATGTTTAATGTACCACGTTAATGTACGATCCTCCAACGAGCTCACCAATGTAGCTTTCTTAATATTATCGTTCGTGATGCCCTATGCTTCCCATACTACTCTTATCATGAACCAAAATTAGTCTATATCCTCATTCCCTACTCCTCTGAACACTGGTAGCTTGATCGCACTCACCATACTTAACTATGGAGATAATGGAGGTGGAGCAGGTGGAGATGGAGGTGAGGGAGGTGAAGTAGGTGGCAGTGTGGGTGGAGGTGGTAACCGCAGAATACGTTGCCTTATCAAATTAACCACACTTCTTGAGGAAACCTTCACGAGCTCGTCCTCACTCTCCCGCGAGGGTGAAATTAAGGGATTGTTTTCTAATTCTTCGCTACTTCCACTTCTGTAGATATTTTCGCTCCGAGTAGTCCCAAACATTAATTTATTTGCATAACTCTCTTTTCACATAACAACATCTTAATCCAAGTGTTCAAAGATTTAATATACTTACCTCACGGTCCCTTGAGGAAGTGTCGCTCTACCTCATTGTATCTCACAGTCATATCTATCACAAACTTATTGATAAATCCCCCTATTATCCAGTCAAACCAATGGTCCACGGCTCATGTGATCTTATCTTCTGATTCTTCTAGTTTGCGCACTAATTCCAAAGTCCACACTATCGGATGGTCGAGCCTACACCTTCCCTGGATATCAGCTAACCTTGAAATCTACTCATATAGATCAGACGAAAAGGATGTAAATAAAATCTCTTGGATTTTCGTATACACGTAGTGATCCAGCCACTTTTCCTTAGATACTTGTGGAGCTCTGTTTTCCTGTATTGTGAACTCGTGAATCTTCTTGTCCAACCACTCTTCAATTTCCTTCTTTGTTGGGTTCCAGTTGCATGACATCAAACATCCCTTATGTAGATCCCAGTCCCAGTAACGAAACCATTTGTTGGCTTAGTGGGGCCTGACCCAGGTTTAGAAGTGATTTAGCCAAGCAAATCCTGGTACTACTGGCCCTTTCGACAATAGTTTGAGGAGCGCAGACTGAGGTCTCACCTGAAGTAGTATGGGAGGGTGCTAGAACCAGGTTTCCACACCCTCAGGATGTCTAATATGAGGTGATTGGTTCACAGTCCAACCTTTGCACTTGCTGCACTACGCACAGCTGTAGACACCCCGTGCTCTGTGCTACTGTCTTCATGCAGTTTTAGCCACAACGCAACCTGTGTTATTTACCCAAGTCTTTCTTAATTAGTCTTTGTTAGCTGATTACTTAGATTAAATTCACATATAAGCATTCATACGAGTAGTCATCAAGTGCGCGCTGTAAATAAACAAATTAAAAGTAATGAATAACATCAACGTAAAAATTCCAAAACAGAGGCATAGAATAAACTTTGCTTTATTATCCTTCAATCCCAAGTACAAACCTGACTCCATCATGCGCACTCAGCTACAGGGGTCCACGCACTCAGCTGCGAACTCTACTAGGCCTCTACGCACTCAGCTACAGAGCCTCTTCCTACTACTATGACCCAGTACACTTCAACTTTCACTCAATGCTCTAACCATGCCTTCACATCTCTATCTATTCTCTTCTTTTTTAAGTTATCTTTACACTTAGACCCTCACTCTATTTATACAATCCCATGTTCTACAGACCATGGGTAGGCTGACACCACTTTACATTATATTATAGTTCTTAGGGTGGACAACCCTATGACTCGATTATACAATTCATGCTCCACGCCCGTACTTCACAGATTTCTACACCATCTTTGACCAAAACTTGGGCTTTAAGCCCCAAAACCTGTTGCGGGGGATCCCATGCCCAACATCCAGCTAGCCACAATGGCAAGTCTCTCCATGGAGGCACCTCAATGCAGACTACCACCCAAATCTTATGCCCTTTTCGTTAAATACCAATGGATGCAATTCCAGATTGAGACATTAGCACAACATGGGACCATATCATTCCAAGAATACAAGAAATTCATTGAGTTGTGTGATGAGAGTAGCTCTGAAGATAGAGCCAAATTATTTGAATTCTACCTACACAACCTCTCCTTAACTGAAACGAATATTTGGGATCCCAATCCCAAGTTGGGAGACTTGCAGCAAATGGATCTTGCATCTTGGATGAGTCATGAGGAGGCCAGGGTTGGGGAGGTGAAGAGAGTATTTATAAATGAGGAAAGAGAACCCCTCTACATTAGGACAAAGTAGATAAATTCCATGGCTATAATCAGTAATCACAACATCATTTCCAATGATGCTAAGTTGGCACCTAGATACCTTGCTACCCAAGAGCAGCTCATCTCCCATTTTGAGGACACTCTAACACTGTTGGGGTCAGAGAGCCAACAATCATGTCAAAGAAGATGGAATACCCACCACACATTCTTCAGATTAGGGAGTATCACTCTCCTAAGAGATTGAGAAATGCATTGGATAGAACACCTCCATACAAGAAGGCAATGCCAAGACTGAAGATCAAATGGATTGGACTTAAACTCAGTCCACCTTTGTTGTTGGGTTTAAAGGAGGGAAGGAAGGAAGAAGAGGAAAGGAAGAAATGGGAAGAAATAGAGAGAAATGAAAGCTTCTATCCTCAGGAAGAGACAACATCTACAGAAGCTTGGGATGTCAAAGAGGCCACCAGGGCCATGAAGGACATGGACATATATGACTAGGTTGCTTAGAGGATAAGAAACAGTGTCAGTAGGGGTGTGATGATGAGGCACATCAATAGGTTTATTATATGGGTCACAATGGCATCCTCCAGATTATTAAACTATCTTTTTCTTAGATTTATCTACAATTTCTTTTATATTATGCTTAGTGTGAGGAGTAAATATGTGCTACTATGTCATGTTCCCTAATGTGTGTTACATGTAGGAATTGGAGCACTTTTGAGATGATTTGATTGTAGGAACTCAGAGTAGACAGTAAAGAGAGATTCTAGGAGATGGTCCACCTCTTTAATTCCTCAAATCAATTGAATATCCCCCACTCTATCTCATCAATTCAGTATCATTAGCAGTCAAGCAAGCCGAGTTCATTGGCAGTTGAGCCAGTGCAAGTCAAGTAAGAGTAGATTCACCTATTCTCGAGTTAGGGAGGCAAATATCCCTATTTTCTAGGGAGATGTTTGTAGCTCCATTTTTGTATAAATAAACCATCTAAGGGACTCATTAGGATTTCAAGTTTTATTGTAGCCAAGAGGCCATTAAGCTGAAGCACATTTGATTATTATTGTTATGGTGTATTTTCCACTTTTTGAATGATAATGAGAAGTTTTGTTTTGATCCAGCACTGAATTGACTCAGAGGGTTGCATCTCTTGGGTTAGGGCCCAACCCTAGCAGTATAATTCCCTCTCTTGTATCTATATTCTTAGTCTAGAATGTTTATTAGTTGTTGCATTTTATTCATGTCTCTTGTAGCTTAAAAGATTGATTAAGTTATTGGTTTATTCATGCTTCCATTATCTTAGAACATAAATTAGTTGTTGCAGTCCAATAGAGTAAAATACATCAAAAAGCTTGTGACAGTGACCCCTATCCCATCTCCCTCCTAGGATCATGATTAGAGGACTCCACTCTCACAGCCCAAAAACAGAGTTTGATTTCTTGTTGATTGCATAGATCAATTTTTAGCATTAGTTAGATGGTATTTTATGATTTCTTGGAAAGATTTACACTTGTCATTTTGCTTCTCTTGATTGTTGTATCTTAGAAGATATTTTAGTTCATCGATCAAGTTCTTAGCAATAGTTAGATTAGTGTTTCCAAATTCAATTCATCTTTTCCATATTGACATAAAACAATTTGCAAATGAAAACTAATAATTGCATGTGTTATGTGAAGATTTTTGATCTGTAGGAAAGGACCATTTCCACTAGCTCGATTTAGATCTTCTCCACTTTTTGTTGATGCATGCCAACCCATGTTCTAAATCTCTATTTTCAAGCCACCGTGAGCAAGCCATCTTAGCCAAACCCGGCCTTCTTGAAGTATTGGGCTTGGTCAATGGTGAAAATCACCTTCCCCACACTTTCCATAGTTGTCATACACCCCTCCAACACTTCATATCACTGTTTTTACCCTCCAAACTCTCTCAACCAACTTCCTATAGCATTTCAGGACATCATGTAGCAACATCATGTAGCTCACCTGTAGCAACCTATTTTTACCTTGCTTTGACCTATAATGATAGCCTAGCCTAGTTTAGGAGTAGTTTCACCCCTCATCTTCGACTCCATGACCAGAAGTGCCACCTAGACTAGTCCTTTCACTCATTTTCCCTTCTTGCAAAATTCAATAGCATTAGTCCTTTTTTTTTTCCAAACTTAGCAATTAGAATTTCTCTACTTTGAAAGTGTGAATTAGGTAGAAAATGCATGCATTTTTGAGTTATGAATTGATAGAGATATCTTATGTTTTCAAGCAACCATAATAGATAGATGATTGAGTGCAAGATAGAATAGTTTCCTTTTTGCAACCTAGCATAAGATTGTATCCTTTCATAGGATTTACAAGTTGACATCTCTCATCTTCTTAGTATAAAAGCATTTACTTATCTGCACTAGGACTAGACTTCATATTTTTCTTTCAGTAGTTAGACTCATTTTAGTTCAGTAGAGGAATGGTCTAGAACCATAATGATCAAGTGACCCAGTTTAGGGTGGCATGAGTATAAGGATGCATCTATTGTGTATATAGCACTTTCACCTCTAAGTTTACACGAAACCCCAGGTTGAAAAAGTAAAGTTGGTAGCCTTGGGAGTTGCAGCACTCTTGTGGAAATACTGAGGCTCATCAGTTATGTTTTAGTAATTATGGCATATGGTAAAATTGAATGCCCTGACTTGATGGATTGAGTTACGTGACAAAGAAGTAATGTTGTAATCATGATTCTTGAAGTTTACTCATATAAGCTATTTGACACTAACCCCTCATGATAAATTGATGCCATGGTGAAGTAGTTGATGATAACATGACATAACCATGATGAATATGTAATATAGTCTGACTTTATGATCTAACATATTTGTTGATGTATGACAATATTATAGACAAGTTGATGACTTGAATAAAGATGACTGGCATGGATTCCCATTTCGAGGGATAATCTCTCCATAATGTTCTTACTCCTATTACCACTAGAATTATATGTATATTATTTACTATTGAAATAATATTAATGGACATGAATAGACAAATATCCAACATTTTTTATCTGCAACAAAGTTCTTGTAACACCCTCCTCCACATCTATCCAAGCAACTAGCCAGCTGGGGTAAACATGTGATGAGAGGCCACTATGATATGATTTGACCTCCTAAGTCACGTTAAGGAAGTGTAACCGATAGAAACACAACATACAAATATTAGTCATCATCTATAGGACCCCTAAGAACCAATCCAATACTTAGACATCTTTCCTTGGGGTGCCACTAAGCTTTTGGATAATTTAAGGCTCAGTCACTCCCATGCTATAGGCATGAGTGCAACCAAGAACCCAAAGTCGCTCTCAGAGGCTTGCCTTCTAGTGACCAGAGACCAAAACTTTCAGTGTTATGCTAGTAACTCTAGGATTTGAGCCACTTTTTCAGGCCCAGAGCCTAGGTCACTGCCCAGAATTGAACCATCTCTTCATATCAGTAAAATAACATGGAAATGACAGCACTAAAGAAAATACTTGTTCAATACCTTGACTATACACCTACTAGCCATGATAGCCATTTAGTCAAACATATTGCAAGTGTGTAATCTACAAGTGTAATTAATAGTTCTTAGCATACAAGTCTCATACTTAGCTAAGAATCGCTAAGAACCATTGATTACTCAACACATCAACTACCATTCCATCCATTATGTCATAGATACATTTATCAATCAATTACAAGTAAAAACATGATGAGAGCCACACATGGCTGTTGTTATAAAACACATACATAACCAACATAGATACTCATGAAAGTACAACCATATAGACCACATGCAATCCATCAAAATGCTCATATAAATACAAGGATAAATAACCTTTCATTAGTGATGCAAAATCCAAACCTAGGATGGGACTTTCACGTTCCACTCAACCATAGAATGGTTGAGCCAAATCTCACTTCATCCATTCACCCCTATGTCATATTCCAAGCATGATTGTGGGATCTCATAGAACACATCAATAAAAAACATCTAGGGATTCTAGAGGCCATCCACCTCAACATATGAAACAATGATTCCACCTCACAGTTGGACATCACAAAACCATCATCAGATTGGTCTCCATCCAGGGCTTCCAGAGTGTTTGTTCCAACCAAGGCTTCCAGGACTAGTAACTCAACCCACAACTGTCGTCGGGGTTCTAGATATTTTGTCCAACCAAGGCTTCCACGACGAGTAACTCAACCCACTAAAGGCTTCTAGAGTGTTTTTCCAACCAAAGCTTCCAAGACTAGTAACTCAACCCATGTTGTTACAGGGCTTCGAGAGTTTTTTTCCAACCAAGGCTTCCAGGAACTAATAACTCAACCCAAGCTAAGGAAACATTAGAACCAACCCAAAATAAATAATGAAAGTAAACCCAAAATCACCATGGCTATCCAAGAAATGTCAAGGCTACGCAATCCATTGTCAATCCAAGAAATCCTCCATGAAAATGACATATTAAAACCAAGAAACCACATGCATATGCCATTTATTCCAAAAATAGTGAAGGAAACATACATGCAACTCGATACCTACAAGAAAATATGATGTATTTATTGATCATGATTCCTTCTTATTCTTTCCTTATCTTCCTTTGCCTTCTTGCTCTAAAAATCCAAGTGTGCCACACCCACCAAGAGTTCTCCAAGAAAACTCTAAGTCTCCAAGAGTATGAGAGAGAGAGAGAATAATGACAGAGCTCCAAACCTAAATTGACAAAAAGGTTACCAACTAATCCTTAAAATCCTTTTTATGAATGAGGCCCCTATTTTCATCATTTTCCATCATTTTCCTTCATTTTCCTCCTCACATGCAACCTATGACCATTCACCTCCCTTTTCACCTAATTTTCATTATTTTCATAAATAATTGTGCCAAAAATACCATTTCTCCTTTCCAAAGCTTAGCCATTTCGTTTTCCAATTTCCTTAGCCATAGCCAATCACAAGTGATCCCCATCACTAGGATTTTTCCCAACATTCAACTGTTATATAGCAAATTGACCCCCTCATTAACTCAGAGGAGAAAGACATGATAGCTGAAGCAAAGACCAAGATCACATGCCTTGTTTGCACACTAACGTTGGCTATGCACTGACAACCTGCTTTATAAAGCTTCTCTACAAGCCTAAGGGTGCTTTAGTGACCCAACTAACTCAAGTTGCTAGTTCAGGAACAACATTAGTGGATCCTAGTGAAGTTCTAAGGGTCAAAGGAACGAATTGACTCATAAATATCTAGATATTTGTTCCTAAAATCACTTAAGAAAAGAAAGGAAACATCCAGATTTGACCTATTTGGAGGATTTCTAATCCTAATGAAGGATGCAAATGGGAAAGAGCTGAAAAGCATGGCAACTTCATTTATTTTACCCTAGGGAACTCAAGGAGGAACTTGGCAACCCTAACTCAATTGCTACATAAGCAAAGGTAGGGCTATGTTGATAGAGGTCATAGCATTTGAAAGGATAGCATACTTGATTGTTGAGCATTGTCTCAAATCATAAGAAGTTGGCAAGAAGGGAGAGAGAGAGAAGCTGGAGGGGTAATGGAAGGCTGATACAACAGATGGTTGTAATCACTCTTCCAACATTAACTTTCTTGATTCCTTAGTTCTGGAGCATGAGCGCATTTTTTTTGCAATATACACTTAGGTTCCAGCTAGAATTTTCCATCTGGTTCCACCTAAAATACATATTAGTAAATCACATGATCAACATCCTTAACATACTTCTTAAGAAAAGATACATGGAAAAAATCATGCAATTTCACTGCTAGAGGCAATGTAAGTCAATAGGCTATTGGCCCAATCCTCTCAAGAATACTGAAGGTTCCACAAAAGTGTGGTGCCATATTGGCACAAGATCCAATCCACAAGGATATATTCTTTGGTTTGATGCACAAGTACACTTTTTCCCCAACTTGGAAGTCCTTAAACAACATGTTCCTATCTGCATAACTCTTTTTCCTATCTTGTGTTACCTTTAGATTCTTCTTGATCACTTGCATTTCCTATTCCATGTCTGCCAACATAACTGGTCCAATCAATACCCTGCTAACAAGATCACTCCAACTAATGGGGGTGTTGCAAATCCTCCCATCCAATTCCTAAAAAGGACTCATCCTCGATGACTCCTAACAATTGTTGTTGTATGCGAACTCTACCAAAGGGAGATACTCTTCCCACTTCCTCTGCTGATGCATCACATACATCCTCAACATGTCTTCTAATATCATGTTGACCTTCTCTGTCTGTCCATCGGTCTGCAGATGATAATTTGTACTAAAGGCCAACTCTGTGCCCAAACCTGCAAATAACTCCTTCCAAAAGTTATAAGTGAACTTTGCATCCCTCTCTAACACAATCTTCTTTGGCACACCATGCAGTCTCACCACATGTAGGATGAATACATGTGCTACATCGCTATCTGATAATGTATACCACACTGAAATGAAATGACCGACCTTCGTTAACCTTTCCACAATAACCATGATGGAATAATGTTGTCTCACTGTCTTTGGCAACCCTATGATGAGTTCCATGGAAATTACTTCCCATTTCCACTCTAGAATCATAGTCGGCTATAGCAATCCACCTAGATGTTTACATACTACTTTCACTCGCTGACAATCAAAACATATAGCCACAAACTCTATTACATCCTGTTACACTGAAATTTGTCACCATGACTATCTGCAGTTAATATGGCTCCATCAATAGTCATATTATCCTCC
>APFE031368498.1:288062-315151 GCA_000404065.3 Pinus taeda
GTATTCATTATATTGTAGACCAATTATAAACAGATGGTTGCGTCCATACTGTGTCTACATGAGTCTATGATTATGATGTACTATGAAATCATTCCTGTATCAGAGTAGTAGTTAGTCTGTTAGTTAAAGTTTTTGATCTGAGTATGGTAATGCCTACCTCAGCGATGATATAATATTATACATGTATTTTGTGTTGAAAATTGCAGGTTCTGACCAGGCTCTCCACGAGATAATCCTTGAAATGATAAAGTACTTCACCCTTCCTAGATGATATAAAACCCTTATCTATTACAGGCTTCGCACTTTAGGGGGCAATCTTTACACTGAAATTTGTCACCATGACTATCTGCAGTTAATATGGCTCCATCAATAGTCATATTATCCTCCTTGTCAAGCCTCATACCTCTGCTCTTCATGTCAAACTTCAAAAAGAGAGAAAGTCACTTAAAAACATGTTTATCTCTGGGTACGCAGGTCTCTCTACCTTGCCTGCGTGTACGCATCCCAAACACACTGTACCTGCGTACTTGTACACTCTGTAAGCCAAAGGATGGGTGCATACCCCTGGAAAGGTCAAAAGGCGCGAGTTTCATCTTAAAAAAGTTACTTGTGGTCACTTCTAGAGCATTCTAGAAGAGTGTTTGACGTGTATTGAGCGCCTCCAGATGGTTCATGCATCCCTATGATAGAGGAACTTATCCCATCAAGAGAGGAGCTACCCCAACCAAAAGAGGGAGTATCCCATTGATGTTGGAACTGAATAACTCCTCTAGAACACTATAATACAGGCATTGGGCCAAAGGAGGGGAGGTTGAAAGCTGAACATTCCAAAGGGTAGATGATGCTGGAATTAGGACTTCCATTGTAAACTTGTGAGGAGAGATTACCATCCTTCCTTGTTCATTTGGAAGTGGGTGAGCTTGTCAAAGTAGAGGAAAACTCTTGCTGGACCCTGGGAGGAACTTGCACAACACCAAGGCTCAGGTTGTAATGGTTTCTTTTTTGTTTCCTTAATACAAATAAGTCCATTCTTCTCAATGATTTGTTGTTAATGAATTGTTTCATATACTCCTTGGTCTATATGTTGAATATGCTTTGTTTATGGAATATTCAGGTGTTATGTAATCGTTTGATTGTTAGTGTATGCAGGTTTCAAAGTGAAGGAGGAGCTCATCTGGATCAACGAGGCTAGACTGCTACAACAAGCGTTGGACTTCAGGTAGGATCGAAAAACACTTGGTTTCTCATATGATAATGCATGTTTTAGAGAAGGATTGCTCTTAATTGTCTTGTTTGTCACTAGAGAGTCTTAGACTCCTAGGGAGGTTAGTTTTGTTAGCAAAAATAAATCTTTCCGCATGACACATCCCTCTTCAGATTTGGTCAATAATAAAATCTCTTCACAGTTGTCAGTATCTTCTGATAACCTGGGTGACCTAAATAAGGTTTCATGTGAAACTCCCTCGAGATCACCTTCTTGGGCTCACTATTATCTAGTACATATATCATGTCTTGAAACCTGACCAACCCATCTGTTGTAAGAAAATAATCCATACCCTGTGCACTTGCACCTGTACCTATACCTGTACCTGTACCTTTACCATCACCTATACCTGTACCACTACCTATACATGTACCTACACATGTACTTGTACTAACATCCCACTGCAACCTGTGTATGATCTCCATATACCTGACATCCTACTGACCTTCCTGCAAGATCCTATCCTATAAGTATGTCCCATAGGAGCTCATAGCTGCCAAGTGATTTACCTGTACCCATCTGCTGAGACAATCTCCCATCATGTTCTCTTTACCTTTGATGTACCTGATGCTATAGGATAAAATGCACGGTGTATGGAGAATGGAGATACCCTTAAAGGTCTTCCTAGGACCTTTGGAAGACTGTAATATTATCTGCAATCATCACAAAGTTACATGCATGTCCATAAACATTAACTAACTATCAAAGCAAAACAGGTGGATTACCTCAAGCCTCCGTGTAGATTTTTTGGAGAGCACAATGTAGCTAGGTGGAAGTCCCCTAAGTCGGCTCCAGATCAAGTCCTGCACATAGAAGAGACAAGCATAATCACAACAGACAACCTTGATAACTAATACATGAATACATAAAAGACATCTAGTTACACATAACTAAGCTACTCATGCTAAAATGCATTGGAAAAACAAATAAATGAATGATAGTACCAACACCACAGAGTAGACAGTACAACTGCAGTTCTATATTAATGTTGGAAGAGCGATTACAACCATCTGTTGCATCTGCCTTCCCTTACCCCTCCAGCTTCTCTCTCTCTCTCTCCCTTCTTACCAACTTCTTATGCTTATATTTGAGACTATGCTCATCAATCAAGTAAGCTATCGTTTCAAATGATCTGACCTCTATCACCATCTCCCTAGATTTGCTTATGTAGCAATTGAGTTAGGGTTGCCAATTTCCTCCATGAGTTCCTTAGGATAAAACCAATGAAGTTGCCATGCTTTTCAGCTCTTTCTTATTTGCCTTCTTCATTAGGATTAGAAATCCCCTAAATAGGTCAAACTTGAGATGTTTCCTTACTTTTCTTGAGTATATTTAGGAGAAATTATCTAGATATTTATGAGTCAATTCATTCCTTTGAACTTTACAACTTCATTAGGATCCACTAACTTTGTTCCCGAACTAACAACTAGAGTTAGTAGGGTCACTAATGCACCCTTACGCTTACTGAGAAGATTTATAAAGCAGGTTGTCAATGTATAGCTAGCATTAGTGTGGAAACAAGGCATGTGATCTTCATCTTTTCTTCAGCTATCATGTATTTCCCCTATGAGCTGACGAGGGGGTCAATTTGTTATATAACACCTGATAGCCTGCCTAACATTCAGATTCAATTGGTTAAACAAACACCTCAACCTAATGTGATCACTTATAATTAAAACCTTCTGCTAAGAATATAGTGTCTCCACATATTCAATGCATATATGGTGGCTGCTAACTCCAAATCATGTGTTGGGTAGTTCTTCTCGTGCTCATTTAGTTTTTAGGACTCATAGCATACCACTTGTCCATCCCGCATAAGGAATCCACCAAGCCCTCTCTTGCAAGCATCTATGCATACCACAAATTCTTTGTCTAGGTCTACAATCTGTAGCATTGGTGCATGCATCAACAATTACTTAAGTTTCTCAAAGCTAGCCTCACACTCCTCAGTCCATTCGAACTTATTAAATTTCCTTTGCAATGATGTGATAGATAAGAAATCAGTGAGAATTTTCTAATGAACCTCCTATAGTAGCCTACCAAACCCATGAAAGATCTCACCTCATCCACACTCTAAAGAGCTAACCACTCCATGATGGCCCTCATATTCTCTGGATCTACTACAATGCCCTCCTTGGAGACAACATGCCCCAAGTAGTGTACCTCAGTCTGAATGAAACTACACTTGATGAGCTTAGCATACAACTAATCCTCTCTCAACAACCTCAACATTGTTTTTAAATGCTCGGCATGTTCTTCCTCATTTTTAGAATATACTAGTCTATCATCAATGAACACAATAACAAACTTATCCAAATATGGATGCAACACACTATTCATTAAGCACATGAATGTAGCTAGAGCATTAGTTAAGCCAAATTGAACAACAAGAAACTCATAATGTCCATACCTTTTTTGGAATGAAGTCTTGTAAATTTCCTCATCTTTGATGTGTACCTGATGGTATCCAAATCTCAAGTTGATCTTCGAGAACATTGTTGCTCCCTTCAACTGATCGAATAAGTCATTAATCGTTGTCAAAGGGTACCTTTTCTTGATATTCAATTTTTTCAACTAGCTATAATCAATGCATAATCTAAGTGTTTGTTTGGATGGGGCCCCTAGGGGTAGAATTGAGTTAACTTAGTCATTTTTTGTAACTAATTTTGTAAAAGATGTAAAGTCTTGGCGATAATTGTTACTCCATATAATCGTCCCATGGGGATGATTTTCTATTGATTCGCCATTCTGAGTTGAATCGGAGACCACTGAAGTGGGGGTCTCCCCATCCTTTCCTAGGTTTGTTTCAATATAACATTCACATTGGACCCCAAATAAAAAATGACCTTTTCCATTTAATAATCACCTATCTACTTTGTTAGCCACATCTCACGTCCTATTCATGCCTTATGCTTTCCAATCTTTCTAACTATGCGTTGCTTCGTAGAAGTATTTTCCTTATTGGTGCACTTGTCTATTAGGTCTTGCAATCCTTCCACAACCTTTCTGTCACGTAGTAACTTCATGCAAGTTTCCAAAAAGGTAGTGAGTACAGAAGGATCAACCTCTTATGTCGCACTGGGTTCTCGTGTCTTTTCCTAGCTTCCTGAGGTGGAGGCCTCAACGAAGATCTTCTTTTCCTCCATGAATGTTTCCTTAGCATGATTAAGTTCAAAGGAAACTTCTTTCTCAGGATCTTTGCAGACCCATACTTCTTCTTCAAGTTGCTTACCTTTATCTGCACCAATCATGATACCACTTCTTAGTATAATATTAACACTCTAATCCGCCTTGTGGGGCTCAACCCTCATCATTTGTAAATTTTGCGTAGGCTGCTAAGGTTTTGTTTTATTCTCTTGCATTTTATCTATTAGCACAGGACATCCTTCTATGGCATGGTCAACATATATATAGTATTGACATGAAGGGTGTGTAGGATTTGGGAAATCTCATGCGAAGTGCCCCGACTGCCCAGAGTTGTAGCAGATAACCTGACGACAACCTCTACTAGGTCCTCCCCCTCCTCCTCCTCCTTGGCCTTGAAAACCATTGCATGCTCCTCCTGTGCCTTGATATGGAGGCTGAGTTTCTGCTTGTATACGATAAGTAGGGGTTATTTCCATCATCAAATCATAACTTTAACAGTGGCGCTCATCATAGTCCACAGATTTACAAAAATTACAGAATAGTTACTAGGGTGTCTAAACTAACTTTTGAAGTAAGTGGTAGTTATCTATCGTATGTTTCCCAGTGACTTGACAAAAGGTGCACCATAGCGTAGCTCCTCTGCTCGGCTCGGTTGGGGCTTCTAGCTTCAGAGGGGTTGCCCCCCCATAAGATAATTTGTGTATACCAGCCAATGATATTTATTGTGCATGTGGCCCTTTCACTTCAAGCACCAAACCTCTACGCGCACTTCTGGCTTAGCCTCCTTTTGTTTCTTTAGACTCTATAATTCTAGGTGCAAGCTCGCTAACTACAAGTGAATTTGTTGTACCCCTAGGTTTTTATATTAAATAGGTGGCACGTGTAACCTCATTTCAATCTCCAAATCTTCTATTTGTGTCGCTATCTTCTGCTGTGACAGAGGGATTCTTAAATGCAGAAAAAAGCGACGTGATAAACCAATCACGGTGCTAGGTATTTGAGATTTGCATTTTAGCATGTCTGGTATGACACTTCAAATTGTGATCAAAGTTCCAAGGTGTCTCATCGACTCTCATTAGGATATCCTTAAATTCAATAACCAACTACACCTTAGATTTAGCCTTGCCAAATTCTTTGTTCAAAGTTGTTTGAGTCTCTGCTAACTATGCATGAGGATTATCAGCACAATACTTAATGTACTAGGTTAGTGCATCATCCTGCAAGGAAGTAACCAACTGAGCCTTCTTTATATTATCATTGGTGATTTGTTGCATTGTCCATATAGCGTGTGGCAACAAACCATAATTTCTCTGGATCTTCAATTCCTATTCCCTTGAATATTGACATCTTCATTGCGTTGGCCATGATGAATGTTGGAGGTGGGTGCGAAGGTGTAGGTGAAGGTGTATGCAGTGGAGGATGAGGTGGAGGATGAGGTGGAGGTTGAGTGTATGGTTGAGATATCCTTAGAATACCCTGAGTTATTAACTACACAGTGCTTCGCGGTGTAATCAGCAACACCCCTTCATCGTCGCTTGAAGGAGGTTCAATCAATGGATTATACTCTAGACCTGATCCTTGATTTTTAAAGAGTCTACCACTTCGCTTAGCTCTGAACATTAATGGAATTACTAAATTTTCACATAATAGTATTTTAATCCAAGTATTCAATGACCTTAAATACTTACCTTGCAGTCCTTTGAAGAAACTTTGCTCCCCCTCTAGCTAACTGAGGTATCAATTTCTAATTCAGTAAAAAATCCTCGCAGAATTCGATCAATCCAATGATCGATAGCCTGTGCTATATTATTTTCAAATGCCTCTAGTCGTCACACCAATTTTTGGGTCCACACAATGGGACTATCGAGTTTCCACCTCCCTTGATTGTTTATCAATTTAGCTAACCACTCATATAGTTCAATTGGGAAAGTGTAAAAAAAGATTTTGTGTACCTCTATATACAGATACCTATTCAACCAATCCTCTTTCGACAAGCGTAGATTCTTGTTTTCTTAAGCTACAAACTTGTGAATCTTTCGATCTAACCACTTTTTAATATCTTTCTTAGTCGGATTCCATTGACGCAACATCACACATCTCTTTAAGCAGATCCCAGTCTCAGAAACAGAACCATTTGTTGGCTTAGGGGGTCTTGACCCAGGTTCAAAGTTAGTTGTGCCAACCAACAAAACCCTACACAGCTGGCCCTTTTGGAAACAACCCGCGTAGCACTGGCTACACTCTCACCCAAAGCAGTATTGGGGATGCAAGAACCAAGTTTCTACATCCATAGACTAGTGTGATGTCTTCCAGTGCCTTAGATCTGCCTCCACGTAGATCGATATACTTTTAGGGCTCGTTACTGTAACTAAGTGAAAGTTGCCTCCAAACCTTTGCAAAGGTCCATGATCAGTCCTTGTGAACCTTAAACAATCGACTTACCTACTTTCGCGCATCAACAAGAAACCCTAGATCATATTTCACATAGATCTACTTAATTCATTAGAAAACCTGAGAGAAATAACTTGTAATTTCGCAGAAGTGGCTAATCATTTATTTCATAACATTATTAAGACAGATTCAGTGAATTCGTGTAGCATTCATTCAATATTTCATAAATATATCATTAGTCACTAACATATTACATAAACAAATTCAATGCAAATACTCATTAATTCTCCAAAAAATTGTCTTTATTAATCTCTAGTTCACTGATTACATACTCTTCTACCCTACGCACAGAGTTGCAAGGGTCCGCGCACTCAGCTACGGACTCTACCCAGACCTCCTTTGCACTCAACTGTAGGAGCCTTCCCTTCTCTACCTAAGCATAGGAAGCAAAGCCTTCCTGCCTTAGCACTTGCCCAACAAAACCTCTTCAATGTACCCAACCCTCTATCCAAAGTTATATCTAAGACTCGTTAAGAATCAACTATTTATAGCTTTTATAATACAATACCATGCATGGGTGAGTCTTCAAAACCAACTAAAATGAGGGGTTAAGACCCCTTTTACTCCTCTTTATTTGTGCGCTCCACGTCCACATTTCACGGAGACTTTACATATCTTACAAAATTCTTTACAAAAAATAACTAAGTTAACTCAATTCTACCCCTGGGGACCCCATCCCAACAATGTTCCATCTTTATTTTTTATGAAAAATACCGGTGCACCCCATGGTAACACAGTTGGCCTAATGTATCCCTTGTCCAACATTTCCTTCAACTACAATTTTAAGTCAACCAACTCAGGTGTGCTCATCTTGTAAGGTGCTTTTGATGCTGGAGCAACCCCTAGCACTAACTCAATAGAAAATTCCACCTCCTTGTGAGGTGGAAACTCTGTAATGTCCTCAGGAAATACATCCTTGAATTGTTGTAAAACTAGGTACCTGCTCAATGCATATGCATCCTCAACTTCCTTACCTTTATCGCTAGAAATTTGCACTGCAAATAGATTGCACCCTTTCCTATGGATACACTTTTCTTTCATAGTTGTCACCATCCTAACTGATGTAGCTTTCTTCTTACCATGTAAGACTCTTGGTTATCCATTGTTATCAACACACTTAATGGCTTTATCATAACAATCTACCTTGGTTCTATGAATATACAACCAGTCCATTCCCAACAACATATTGTATGAATCCAATGGTAATACATTCAAATTTGATGTGGTAGGTATACCATTCAAATCAAATGCACAAGATCTTACCCAATGATGAACTCATTTATTTGTACCTGTAGCCAACTATACTAACCAGGAATTTGCATGCAATTCCTTACTCAAACCACACTTTTCCACCAAGTGTTGGGAACGGGTCCCTAGGATCAATTTTGGGGCTAAAAGCCCAAGCTTTGTGTAAAGTCTCCGCATTTTGTGGATGCAGAGTGCAAAGATGTCAAGAGTCAATAAAGGGTTTCTGCCATTCTTTTGTGTAAAAGCATGTCAGCTTTATAGATCTACACATGGTCCACAGACCATGGGATTGTATAAAAAGGATCTCTTAGAGGAGTCTAAGATAGTTCAATTCATAGTTGAGTCTTGTTATGTTTTATGAATGGTTCTGTGAGAGTTAAGAGAAAAGAGTCTTAGCGTAGGAAAAGTCTCTACAGCTGAATGCACAAAGGCCTAGGATATAAGTCCGCAGTTGAGTGCACAAACCCCTACAACTGTGTGCGCTAGGTAGTCAGAGTCTATACTAGATATTTGAACCAATAATAAAGAGGAGTATTCTGAAATTACCTGTGTATTTTACTTCTATTCATTGCATGTGATTTTGTTATGTTGACTACTAGTTTTATATTTTAATGCTACTCTGATGCGCGAATCTATATGTTTCTTTGTTTTATATGACGCAAGTAAAGAGATATGTTTACGCAAAGATAACCATAAATGCATGTTAAAGTAACCAATACATAAGCGAACATGGGTAGATACAAAAGTAAGAGTAATTACAAGAGCATGTAAGTGCCTGATCTATCTATTTAGGGCCCACAAAGGATGATCAAAGACTTTCGCGGAGGCTTCAAGGATGAATAAGAAAAGTACTTTGATAAGACCTAAAGGGCTTATCGATCTATGCAAAGGAAGGTTAGGGAAAAAAACTTACATCACAACCATCTCAGGGTGAAAAAACCTGGTTCCAGCATCCCCCCATATTGCTTCAAGTGAGACTTTAGTCTATGCTCCGTGAATTGATGTCGAGAGGGCTAGTAGTGTAGGGATTTGCTTGGTTTCTTAACACTGAACCTGGGTGAGGGCCCATCAAGCCAATAAATGGTTCCTTTGCTAGGACCAAGATCTGCATAACGAGATGTGTGATTTCGCATCATTAGAATCCAACTAAGAAGGAGATTAAAGACTGGTTGGATAAAAAGATCCATGAATTCGCGGCGCAAGAAAATAAGAATCCATGATTGATGAAAGAACATTGGTTGGACAGTTATCTGTACACAGAGATACATGAAATCTTCTTTTGTTCCTTCCCGGTAGAATTATATGAGTGGATTGCTAAGTTGGAAGACGGTTAAGGGAGGTGGAGGCTTGATGGTCCAATTGTCTGGACCCCAGAGTTAGTGTAGAAATTGGAAGCCTCTAAAGATAAGACCACGCACGTTGTTGATCATTGGCTCTACCATATCATAGGAGGGTTTTTGACAGAGTTCGCAGTCAATACTTCGGTCAATTATAGAAAAGCAGAGCACCACTTCTTCAAGGGGCCATGAGGTAAGTATTTGAAATCATTAAATACTTGGATTAAGATTCTCTTGTGTGAAAATCAGGTTATGTAGGTACCTTGATGTTTGGGGCTACGCAAAGTTGAAGGACTTTCAAGGACAGAGGAATAAAAGGTCCTGAATATAGCCCACTGATTGAGCATCCTCTAAGTGATGACGAACGAGTAGCACAGGCTTCTCCATTAAGTGTTATTCAGTTGATAAGACAAGGGTTCTTGTGAATACCTACACCGCCTCAATCCTCACCTCCACCGCTTACCCCCTCACCCACACCACCACCACCTCCACCATCGTTCAACATGGAAAACTCTATAAAGCTACCTATTTTTGAGGGTGTAGGAAATGAAGATCCGAACCAATTTTGGTTCATCGCGAAGGCTGTATGGGAAGCTCAGGGTATCATAGATAATCAAATGAATAAATGAACATTGGTTAGTTCTTTCTGGGACCACGCGCTAACTCGGTACATTAAGTATTGCACTAATAATCTAACGTCCACGTTGGCTGATATCAAGACCACGCTGAATAAGGAATTAGTAGACCTAAGTCTAAGGCACAATCAATTGTGGGATTCAAGCAAATCATGATGAAGCCTGGAGAGATGACTTGTGATTTGGATCAAATATTGAAGTGTATGATCCATGAAGCCAACACGAATCTGACTGATGGGCAGCACTGCGAATGGTTCGTGGCCTCGCTCCTGCCTCACCTAAGGGTTTTGCTATCACAACAAAATATCAATAACCAGGCGGAAGATCTGTAAATCACGATGAGATTACACGAGACACCAATGCAGGATGATAAATAGGGGGTTTGGTAGATTCACACGCAGTTGCAAAAACTTTTCCTCAAAATACAAAGTCTAAGAAAGAGAGAATAGCTCGATGAGAGGTGTGCAAAGAAGTGTGGTGCCTAAAGTGAAAAAGCCAGGGCCACGACAAAGATTAATGTCCTGTTTTTGCAAATTATGTTGCATTAGGCAGACCAATGCCTCTGAGGTTGGAAGCTGCAGCAGGGCCAAGTACAGGGCCCATGGTATGGTGTGTTATCTGTCAGGTAGTTAGCAAACATGTTACCGAAAATTCCCATTTGTTGTAGAAATTCGTACAAGCACCGCAATAATTCTTCTACAACATTTTTCAATCTGTGGGTCATGATAAGCACAATTACCGAAGTTATGAATTAATGGTGGACAAGACATCTACATAGAAGGTGCAGCCAAAAATGTAGCCTATAGGCCAAGGCGTTGGAGGAGCGCGAGGCTAGTATTAGGGGTGTGGCTGAGGTAGAGTTAGAGGAGGACGTGACAGAGGTCAAGGGTAGATTATTTGTTACAATTGTGGAGGACCAGGACACTACGTGCGAGATTGCCTGAGCCCAACATGGTTGTCATGCCGCTATTGTACTTAGTTTGACCATGCGATGGAGGATTTTGCCATATTGTTAGCCAAGCTACGTGAGAAGGGGGCATAGCCTCAGCAAATGACTCAATACATTCTGATGATGAGGGCTAAGCCTCGCGAGGAAGACCCTAAGGTAAATATTGTGTTGCGGAGTGGAGTGACGATTGGTGAGGATAAGGGGAAGCAACTAGAAGAATGTGAGTGGGTCTGCAAAGCACCATAAAAGGAGACCGGGTTTGATCTGGAATGTGCAAAAGAAACATTTATGGAAGAAAATAAAAGCTTCGCTAAGGCCTCTACCTCAGGAAGTCAGGAGAAACTAGTTGAAGAAATGGACCCATCCATGATTACCACGTTCTTAAAGACCTGAATGAAACTGCTCCACGATAGTAAGGTTGTGAAGGGATTTCAGGAACTGATCAATAAATGCACTGGCAAGGAAAAAGCTACTAATGAACTGTACGTAGGTATAAATCTTGGTAAGCATAAGGCAAGGAATGAATGTGAGATGAGACTCACTGTGCAGATAGGAGAATACGAAATGGACCAAGTTATCTTGGACCTAGGTTCCAACATGAATTTTTTGTGGAAACAAACATGGGAAAGAATTGGGAGACCTATGCTAAATTGGTCTCTGAGTCAGTTAAGGATGATGAATCAGTAGAAAATCATCCCAATGGGGAGGTTGCAGGGGGTAACAGTTGACATTGAAGGTGCGATCGCACTAGTGGATTTTGAAGTAATAAAGATTGTGGATGATAGAAATCTCTACATCACACTCCTTGGGATTGATTGGGGCACTAACATGAGTAGGGTAATCAACCTGAAGAAGTGAAAGATGACATTTGAGAATAAATTACTCCACGTAGTGGTGCCACAAGATCCTACAGAAGAACGATGCTATATAGAACCGCTCCACGATTATGAAAGTGATTACGATCTGAACCATATTCACAAGTTAATGGTGTGAGATCAAGATTGAGTGAATCTAACAGTAGACGGACATATTTCATGGGACTGTGAGAGCTCCTGCACATCAGATTCAGATGAAGAACTAGAGCACTGGTAGAATCAACTACATGAAGTATCTACATTGCGCTATAATATGATGACCAAGTCGTTGCACTGTGTATCATCAGAGGTAAGAAATATGCCTCACTATGATGGGTTAACTAATTTTGATAACTTTTTGGATGCAATTGAAAGGGAAGTACCAAAGAAACATCACTTCAAGGCATTAGATTAGGCACTACGTGCTATGCCCACAATATGGTGGGGCGCGAATATAGGAGAATGATGAGGGTACGCTTTGGTCATCCGAAGGTGCGATTAACAGAAAACTATGATGGAAGAAACAATTTATGTGACCATTTGGCTAAATGGAATGAAGTGTATGGAGTGAAGCCTCAATCAGAATGGGTCCATCTATTTTGTCATACCTTGGTACTTGGAGATGGAACTCTGTCATGGCACTAAATAATGGGATGTTTTGCGCTAGGGATTTTTTTCAATGTTCAGTTTTGAGGATGGATTTGAATCTATCGATGAATTGTTGTAGGAGGTTAAGACAAAAAATTTCAGGACACCATAGGATTCTCTAGATTTGATTCAACCTAATTGGACCACCCAGCTGAGCCACACACAGGAGTGCTACAATGTTATAGTAGAAGGAGAAGATGAAGACCCAAGGAAGATTAATATTCCAGAGACTGAAGGACACCGCAAAGTTGAAGGACCATAGCTAGAGAACCCAGACATAATTGAGCCACTCAAGACTAGGTAGGTGAACATTGGCACAGAGGCAAAGCCGAAGTTTACAAATATTGGGGACTACTGGGACGACGCGATAGTAGATAAGGTCGCAGAACTACTCTGCGAATATCAAGATTTGTTTCCCACAAAGTATTCAGATCTGAAAGGGATAATAGGGGACTTGGGTGTCATGAAGATCACCCTAAAGCCAGATGTGAAACCTGTGAATCAAATACCTTACCGCCTCAATCCAAAGTATAAAGAAAGGGTCCACTTAGAGTTAGACAAGATTCTCGTGGCAGGTATTATTAAACCGGTGGAAGAATTTGATTGGGTAAGCCCAACAGTGGTTCAGGAAAAGAGGAAGAAGGAAGAAATAAGGATATGCATAGACCTTAGGAAGTTGAATGATGCCTGCGTGCATGATCCCTTCCCAACACCGTTCACCGATGAGGTCTTGGATAATGTAGGTTACCAAGAAGCATATTCGTTCACTAATGGGTTTTCTGGGTACCATTAGATCAAGATTGTGAAAGAGCATAGAAGTAAGAGAACCTTCGCAACCAAATGGGGATGCTTCCAGTATACGGTGATGCCTTTTGGGCTAAAGAATGCATCGGTGATCTTTTCGCACGTAGCCATCGCGATGTTCAAGGATTTTATTCATAAATTTCTAGAAGTATACTTTGACGATTGGATAGTGTTCGGACTAGTGAAGCGCCATGTGGCAAGTCTACGCTTGATGCTAGATACATGTCAGAGGTACCAGATCATGCTCAATCTAAAGAAATGTTTATTTTGTGTCCCTTTTGGGATCTTGCTAGGCCATGTGGTATGTAGACAAGGCTTGATGGTAGACCCTGTGAAAATCATAGTCATAATCAATTTGGAGGCACCAAGGAGTGTGAAACAGTTACGCGCAACGTTGGGGCATACAGGATACTATAGGAAATTCATCAAGAACTATGTGTAGATCACCATGCCAATGGAAAAATTGTTAAAGAAGGATGTTACATTCTAATGGAATGAAGAATGCCAGAAGAGCTTGGATGTGCTGAAGGAGAAAATGGTCACCGTGCCAATCCTAGTCTTCCTGGATTGGAAGAAAGAATTTCATGTGCATGTGGATGCGTCATGTGTTGCGCTGGGAGAAATACTAACACAGACTGGTGAAGATGTCCTAAATCACCCTATAACGTTTGCAAGTAGGAATTTGTCCAAAGCTAAGAAAAATTATTCCACGACAAAGCGCGAAGGACTAGCTATGGTGTATGTGCTCCAGAAGTTCAAGCATTATTTATTGGGTGGAAATTTTAAGATGTATATAGACCATTCTACATTAAAATACTTGGTAAACAAGCCTATGTTGGGGGGGGAAGATATGTAGGTGGTTGTTGTTGTTCCAGGAGTATGATTTTGAAGTTATTGTTAAACAAGGACACTTGAATGTTGGATCGGATCATCTATCATGCATTGAAACAGGAGAGGAACCTACGAATTTGGAGGAAGGAATACTCAACGTGTAGATATTTGCAATACACATTGCGGACAACCACTTTGAATATATTATACACTTCCTGATGACAGGTATGGCTCCAGAAGGATATACAAGCCAACAGAAGAAGGAACTGGTGGTGTGTGCGGTAGACTTTTCTGTTATCTTAGGGCACTTGTACAAAATGGGATGAGATGAAATATTGCGAAATTATGTGCTAGAGTTTGAAAAAAACAACATCCTCGTTGAGGTTGATGATGGAGCCGCAGGAGGTCATTATTCAGGAAAAGCAACAATGCAGAAGATTCTATGCACTCGATTATTGTGGCTAACCTTTCATAAGGATTCAAAAGTGTATTGTAGGGCATGTGATGCATGCCAAAGGATGGGTAGACCCTCGCGCAAGGATGAGTTTCCACTGAATCCACAAATATCGCTACAGCCCTTCAAGAAGTGGGTGATTGACTCTGTAGGACCAATTTAGCCTCCAGGAAAAAAGACGAGTGCATGGTACATCATCACCACGACTGAGTACTTAACCAGATGGGAGGAGGCATAGCCTGTGAAGGACTATACAAGCGCGACAATAGCCAAATTCATCTTTGAGTAAGTGCTAACAAGGTTCGGTTATCCAAAAATTCTAATGATCGATCAGTGTTGGCTTGAAGGGGCCTGACCTATGTTCAACATTAATTAGCCAAACAAATCCCTACACTACTAGCCCTTTCGGCATCATCCCTCAGAGTGCGGACCGAAGTCTCACCCGAAGCAGTATGGGGGGATGCTGGAACCAAGTTTCTGCAACCTCGAGATGGTTGTGATGTCATTTGATCTCTTCTATCCCTACCTTCACGCAGGTGATCTCGCTCTAGGTCTTGTAAGACAAGCCCTCTGTTCTGGATTTCAATACCTTCTCGAAAGTACATGATCGAACTTCGCGCAGCTATAACCTATAGCTCAGGTACATTCATGCTACTATAGCATCGTGCCATGTATATTCCTCAATTATGCTAAGTGATTTTCTTATCTTGTCAAATAATTAAAGTTATCACCGTGTAAGCATATATTCGTGATTGAATTCAATTATTCAATGTAATTGCATTCATTCGTGCATCATATAAGCATAATAAAGGAAATTCATATACAACATATCCAAACCCATTAATAGAAAAAATACATAGAATTTGCAGAATAACTCCTTTTATTAATATCTTCCTAGTATTACAGACTCTGTTCACCCTTCGCACACAGCTACAGGGGTCCGTGCACTCATTTGCGGACTTCTACCCTAAGCCTCTGTGCACTCAACTGTAGAGCCTCTACCTACGCTACAACCCAAGACATATACTTCTTACTCTAAAGCTATGACTCTCTTCCTCCTGTTATCCTATTAACTACTTAGAGCTTAGCTCTTTTTATACAATCCCATGGTCCACGGACCATGGGTAGATCTCTTACAGTTGAATTTACTTTACAAAACTAAGGGTGGACTACCCTTATGACACATAATATCTTCCCGCTCCGTGACCACAAAATGTAGAGTCTTTACAATAATATTACAAAAACTTGACTAAAACATGGGCTTTTAGCCCCAAAACTACCCTTGGGGGATCCCGCTCCCAAAAGGACCCCGACACAAACATCGTGACTTGCCCTCGATTCACTCAGCAGGCGCAGAGATCTTTGCGCGAAGCTCGTCCATCTCGACCTTAATGACCGCAACTTTAGTTGTGCATTGAGCTACTGCCTACTTCGCATCTTTGGCTGCCTTCTCAGTTATTGCCCCTGTGCTAGCAGCCTGAAGCTGTTGTTGCATCGCTTATAGATTTGAAAGCTTACCTTCAATGTTTCCTGTAACCTCATAAGCTTCCTCCAGTCAAGGCTTGAGTCGTTCCTTTAGCACTGCTTCCTTGTGTGGCACTGCATCCACCTGTTCCTTCAGTTGCTTGTCTTCTTGCAGCTTAGCTAACCTCTATGTTAGTACGACGGTTCATGTTGTGCTCTTAACTTCGCAATAGCGTTGTTGGAGTTTGCGCGCTTCAATCTCGAGCCTCCAGATGTTTGGGTCCTCCTTCAAACCGGCCAAGACCTCAAAACGACTCTTCAAACAACTATGTGCATTCTACTACTACACTTTCCACTGCCCCGACTTCTTCTGTGACAGTAGCCACCAGTTGTTCCTTGATCTCTGGTGGTGTTGAAGGTTGAGCCCTCAACTAGAGCTTTGTAATTTGCAAGTTTAGCTCCAACTGTACCCGCACCATCTTTGTTCGATTATTGCGCACCCCTATGTCCAATTTACAGATGTGGACCTTGATTGGCTCCTCCTCCAGAATGGTCAATTTCGGGACCATTCTGTAGGCCTCCTCTATGACTTGTATGATCTTCTTACTCTAGTTGGTCACCTCAGCCTCGGTGGCAATGGCAGTATTCCTTCGAAAGGCCATCTTCTCATTGTTTATTCTCTGCTCGCTAATCACTGGAGAGCGTGGTGCTTGTGGGCCCTCAACTAAGAAATTACTCCATCCTACAGGGAGTGGAGTGCTTCGCACGGGAGCGCTGCTAGGTTCAACTCCCTTCAAGGCACTGACAGTGGGCCTATCAACCTCATTTTTAGTTTTCAGTGCTCCATCCACTAGCACTAGCACACTAGAAGCCTTCGTTTGAAGCATATCAGCAGCCTCTGATGTGTTGATAGCCAAGCTGGTAGACACCCTACCAACTTGTGATGCGTGGGCCTGCAACTCCTGCAGTCCAGTCTAGATGGCCCCTAGGACGATCTGTTGTTGCTTTTCAAATTGTTGTAGGGCCTTCGCGGTGACATATTTGACTGTGTCACTGATGTCATATAAGTATCCCTTCATTACTGTGATGGGGTCTAGTGAGGTCTTGGTCACTTGGACTTCTTTCTAGACCCTCCCTTTTCTAGCTCTCTTGAGCGCTTAATATGGTCGAACGTCTCCTTAGGGTCCGTGTCGTGCTGCTTTGTGTCCTCTTCTTCGCTTGCAGGTGAAGGTGACCGAGAAGCTTTGTTAGAGCCCTACTCTATGCCTCCTGTTTATTTTCTTGCCTCCCTTCCAATCTACTCTTCCTTTCCCTTCTTAGTGGCCTCATTCTTCCTCTTTTCGACCAGCTGCGCCATCTTCAGCTTGGCCTCATCCTTCTTCTTTTGTGTGGCAGACTTGCTTCCATTCATTGCCAAGTCCATGGAGGTGCTCCACTCCGCCGACCATTTGTCCAACACTGCATCAATGGCATTATCTATGGCTAGGTACGTCAAGTCATACCACTTCTGTGCAGGGTCCTTCCACACCCTGATTTAGATCCGATGGAAATCTGATTTGAATTTGACATAGCTTTGCATGTTAGCAAATACCATGGGGAGGTCCAGCACAACCGAGGGGAATTGGCTTTCTTCTGGTAGCTCCCATGCTACAAGCATAATCAAGAGCAAGAGCCACACATAGTGGAACATGTTGCTCTGCTCTTGTGCTTCATAGGAGTTGGCCAAGAACTCACTGCAAGGTAGTATGACCAGTTAAATTGGACTACTTCCACACACTATTGTGCGAGCGCAACAACAGGCGCCGACACCTCGTCAGCGTGACACTTCCGCATCGCCTTCCTTGAAAGGATCTGCATTTCCACCTTCATAGCAGGGTCACAGATGTTTTAGATTATGTAACCGCATGACTTCTTCACCAATTTAAACGTCTCTTTCATCAATTCTGCGAGCGCCAGCTCGCCACCCTTCCCACCAAAAATCATCGCTCGATTTTCACCTGTATACGACAAATGTGTGATGCGATGAATGAACATATCGATGATGGGTATCGGCTCCTCCAGCCATAGACACCCATCATGCACCAAGCACAGCAGCTGCTTGATGATTAAAACCATCACAAGGGTGCGGTTATAGTTCGACACCCAAAGTAGGTTGAGTACTCCTACCTTCTCTACTCCTTTAAGCCACTTTTGTGGCTCCAATGCAGTCATCCTCGTATGTGTGTCTATGACATGGTGCATCAATTATTTGGTCGCCAAGCGCGAGAACTTCTCATGGTCTTCCAAGTCCCAGTCTTTGAGCTTCAAAATCAGCACCCGTGCCAAACACGGACCATCAAAAGTGATCTCATCTGGTAACAATGGGGTTTGTAGGGGAGTCTTACTTTCATCAATGTCCTTGGGGACCTTGGACTTAGGCTTGCATGGAGGGACATACTCTGGCAACCATGTAATAGGGTCTACACCCTGGACTTCAACCTCCTCTATTTCCACTCCCACATCCTCATCATCCATGGGGATGTCTTCGATATCCTCCTCTTCTGGCTCTAGGTTTATAGCCTTGCCTTTCTATTGGGCACTGGGCTTGTTTAGGTTTCATCTCAGTGACACACGCACCAGGATGGCAGGCTACTTTCCCTTCTTATATTTCATGGTCTCCTTGGTTGGGTTGGCTTCAGTCTTGACATTCTCGGAGATTTAGGGACCTCCGCCAATACTTCGACTACTTCTGGGGTAGCTTCTTTGGCCTGTTTCTCCATATCTTGTGCCAACTCTTCTACCACTTGTTGTGTATTAATAACTTCGGGGGGTGATGACATAACACTCTCTATCAGTACTCACGACATCTTAGGCAAGTTTGCAAATGCAGGGGTTTGTTTGAGAGCTGCAAAAAACTCTGGGTCCATAGGCATCTGAGATCTCAACAGCTAAATACTAAAAGTTCCAAGTGTTTCTTACTAGATAGCCACTTGTAATTTATAGGGAAATTTGAATTCAAATCTGACCATTCCCCCTAAAATCAGTTCATTAATGCTGGATTGGCGGCAAATTTTCAAGGATCTAATCCATAAATTTCATCTTAAATGTGGTCACCCGCTCCATTTGACCTCACTTCTGACTTCTTTTCATGAACAGTGACCTTAATGGTCACTTTCCAGCCAACCTGCATGATTTCTCCCTAGATAGCGTAGCTCCCTTCGCATTATCATGGGCCTAGTGACACATCCTTACTTCGCACCATCTTCCAATTGAGCAGCTCCCCAACTTGAGCAGTGTAGTTTATAGTCCTGTGCGTTCTTTTAGCTACATGGAGTGCTTAGACTATGCTAATTTCATTTAGTCACCTAGCTAGACCGTCGGTGTATGGCTTTAAGCGACTTCCATTCACCTTTCCTGGGAAGGGTTCTCCATTTAACTTGACCAGCTATATGCTCCTCCATCGGTAATATCCTTAATAACATAAGGCCCTAACCAGTGCATCCTGAATTTTCCTGGAAATTTATCAAACCTACTATCATACAAAAAACCAGATAATTTACCTTAAATGTGTGTAGCTTGATGTGTCAATCATGCCATGCCTTTTCACGCTGCTTTTGGACCTGCTAGTGAAATCCAGCCAAAAAACTTTCTTCTTCGAGCTCATCCACCTACGTGAGCCTCTCTTTCAGGGGTCTGTGATCCATCATACCTATGAGTGCCACTATGCACATAATAGGCACGATGTATTCCATAGGCATTACGACTTCCATGCCATAGACAAGCCTAAAAAGGGTTTGTCCTGTCAATTTCTTGCATGTCGTTCGATAAGCCCACAATACTGCAGGTATGCATAGGTCCCAATCACTTCATTGAGCATTGAAAACCTTGGTCAACATGTTTTCAAGCACTTTGTTGAAAGCTTCCATTGTCCTGTTAGCCTGCAAGTGATAAGGTGTGCTCTTCTAGTGATATACCTGAAATTCATCTGTTAGTGCGCTGATCGTCTCATTTAGGAAGTGCGTACCACGATCAATCATTAAGATCCTTGGACATCCAAATCGCATCATTACATGCTCAAATAGGAACTTCACATCAGTTGCACCCGTGCAATCCTTCACTAGTTGTGCTTCTACCCAATGAGTCAAATACTCCATTGCAATGATAATGTACCTTGCTCATGTTTTCCCTTATGGCTGAATGGGTCCTACAAAATATATTTCCCACTTCTCAAAGGGCTGCAACATCATTTGTGGATTCAAAGGCATTTCATCCCTCCATGATGGCCTACCTGTTCTTTGACATACATCACACACCTTGCAATATTCTTTTGAACCCTGATGAAGGGTTGGCCACCACAACCCTGCACGTAGAATCTTCTGCACGA
The DNA here is from genome assembly GCA_000404065.3 of Pinus taeda. NCBI lineage: Eukaryota > Viridiplantae > Streptophyta > Pinopsida > Pinales > Pinaceae > Pinus > Pinus taeda. The sequence goes on from APFE031368498.1 coordinate 308,512, forward strand.
CTACTCTCCTTGCATAATGTCCTCTCGCGGTGCCCCCATGAGTGTCTGTGAGGATGCTACTTTTTTTGAACTCAGGTACATACCATCACAGTATCTCATCAGTCCCCATCTTGTATAGATGCCCAGCAATGATAGAGAAATCTTCCACACACACCACTAATTCCTTCTTTTGCTAGACACAGTGTCCTTCCGGTTCAATTCTTGTTGTTAGGAAGTGTATTATATCTTAAAAATGACCATCCATGGCATGCAATGAAAATAGTTGCATGTCAGGCAATCCTTCTTCCAAGTTAGTAGGTTCCTCCCCTATTTTGATGTGTGACAAATGGTCTGGTCCTGTGTTCAATCGTCCAGGCTTTACAACAACTTCAAAATCGTACTCTTGTAACAATAGGAGCCATCTGCATATTCGCCCCCCCAACACAGGCTTATTGACCAGGTACTTCAACGCAGAGTGATACATATACATCTTAAAATTCCCTCCTAACAAGTAGTGTCAGTACTTCTGGAGTGCATACACCATAGCTAGCCCCTCGCATTTAGTGGTAGAATAGTTCTTGTCTTCTTTGGATAATCTGTAGCTTGCGAACACAATGGGATGGTCCAAGCCTTCTTTGCCATCCTGTTTTAGTATTACCCCTAGTGTTATACATGACACGTTGACATGTACATGAAACTCTTTCTTCTAGTCCGGGAAGACTAGAATCAATGTGGTAACCATATTTTCTTTCAATATATCCAAGCTTTTCTTATAGCCATCGTTCCAGCAGAACATGACATCATTCTTCAACAATTTTTCCATCAATGAAATGATCTAGGCATAGTTGTTGATAAACTTTCTATAATATACCATATGTCCCAAAGTAGCACACATCTGTTTCACACTCCTCGGCGCTTCAAAGTTCAGTATCACCACGATCTTCGCAAGGTCTACCATTAGTCCTTGTCTGCAAACCACATGCCCCAATAGGTTCCCAAAAGCAACGCAAATCAGACACTTCTTAAGATTGAGCACAATCTAGTATCTTTGACATGTATCCAGCATCAAGTGCAATCTCACTAAGTGGCGCTTAACCAGCCCAAATACAGTCCATTCATCAAAATATACCTCTAGGAACTTATGAATAAATTCCTTGAATGCCACAAAAACCACATGCGAAAAGATTGCAGGTGCATTCTTCAATCCAAATGGAATCACAATGTATTAAAAACAACCCCACTCAGTCGCGAAGGTTGTCTTGCTCCTATCCTCTGGTGTGATTTTGATTTGGTAGTACCTAGAGAACCCTTTAGTGAAGGAACATGTTTCTTGGCTACCTACATTGTCCAACACTTCATTCATGAATGGATTCAGGAAAGGATCATCCACACAAGCATCATTTAGTTTTCTAAGATCCACGCATATCCTTATCTCATCCTTCTACTTCTTCTCTTGCACCACCATTGGACTTACCTAATCAGATTCTTCCACAGGCTCAATGATGCCTACCACTAGCATTTTGTCTAGCTCTAAGCATACCTTCTCCTTGTATTTCAGATTGAGGTGGTAAGGCCTCTGCTTAACTGGCTTCACATCGGGCTTTAACATGATCTTCATCACTGCTAGGTCTCCAATTATTCCTTTCAGATCCGTAAACATGGTAGGGAATACGTCCTGGTATTCATGGAGAAATTAAGCAACCTTATACACTACCACATCATCCCAATAGTCTCCAATCTTCGCAAATTTGGGCTCTACCTCTATACCAATGTTCACTTGTTTTGTTTTCACTGGCGTGGTTAGATCAGGGTTCTCAATCTGCGGTCCTTGAACCTCATGGTGGCCTTATGTTTTTGGAATTTTAATATTCCATGGATCCTCACCCTCATCTTTAACAAGTACATTATAACATTCGAGTGCACGACTCAGCTGGGTAGCCCATTCAAGCTAAATCAAGCATAAAGGATCCTGCAGTATCCTAAAGATAACTTCTTTCACATCTTGTAGTGCTCCATCAATACTGTCAAACCCATCTTCAAAACTGAATGTCATCATGAATCCTTCATGTAGGATATCCCACTCATCTGTCCCATGGTGGAACTCTATTTCTATATACCAATTCATTGGGATAACATCCAGGGTACGATAGAACAGGTGCACCCACTTAGGTTGGGGCTTTTCTCCATAAGCTTGTGTCTGTTTGTCCAGATGCGCACGTGGATCATTCTGCCCATCATACTTGTCTTTCATTCACATCTTAGGATTCCCAAATCATGTTTTCATCATCTTCCTACGTTCACGCCAATCATCAAAGCTTCCTTTGTGCATACCCCACCATCTTGCAGGCATAGCAGGAAGTGCCTAGTCCAAGGACTGGAAGCACTGCTTTTCTAGTACCTCCCTTTCAAACGCATCCAAAAATACATCTACCTCATTTATACCATCATAAGTAGGCAGGTTTATTACCTCTAATGAAGCACGACACAACGATCGAGTCATCATGTTGCAATTCAGTATAGTTACTTCATGTAACTGATTCTGCCAGCGTTCTATTTCTTCGTTGGAGTCTGAAGTGCAAGAACTCTCACGATCCCACGTGATCCATCCATCTATAGTGGGATTCACCCAATCATGGTTTCGAGCTATTATCTTATAGATATATTCTAGTTCGTCTTCACTCTCATAATCACAAACAGGTTCAGTATAACATGTTGCTTCAACAAGATCGAGGGGTATTATTATGCGCAACGATTTCTTCTCAAATATCATCTTCCCCTTCTTTAGATTGATTACCCTATTCATATCAGTAGCCCAGTCAATTCCCAAGAGCGCAGGGTATGGATTGTTGTCATCCACTATCTCTATTACTTCAAAATCAGCCAGTGCGCTCACTCCCTCAATATCCATGATCACCCCCTGCAACCGCCCCATGGGGATGATTTTCTGTTGATTTTCCATCCTTAGCTAAATTAGATACCATTGCAATGTAGGTCTCCCCATTTTCTCCCAAGTATATTTTAGTAGGACATTTGTATCTGACCCTAGGTCCAAAATGACCTGATCCATTTCATACTCTCCTATTTGTGCTGTCAGTCTCATCTCCCATCCCATGCTTGTTTTATGCTTGCTAATCTTTCGTACTACACATAGATCACCTGGTGTGGTTCCAGTTCATCTATTAATGAGTTCGTGTAGCCCTTTCACATCCCTATTATCGCGCAGTAACTTCATATAGGTTTCCAGGAAAGTTGTGAGCATAGACGGGTCCATCTTGGGCTCAGGCTTATCCTTGCTTCCTAAGGTGGAGGCCTCAGCGAAGCTCTTTTTAGCTTCCATGAAGGTTTCACGAGCACACTCCAAATCGAACTTAGCCTATTTCATCGGAGCTTTGTGAACCCATGTACTATCTTCTGGTTGTTTCCCTTTGTCATCTCCTGTCGCAATTCCACTTTTGAGTATTATATTTACATTTGGATCTTCCTCACACGGCTCAAACCTCATCAACTATAGGTTCTGAGTTAGTGGAGCTTGCACGGTGGACGCATTAGATTAGTAAAATCACGGGCATAGTGTCCTGGTCCTCTACAACTGTAGCAAATCAATTGTCCTTGACCTCTACCTGGTCCTCTCTGCATCAACCTCGTCCATGCCCCTGAAATCTTGTCAATGCCATCCCTGCATTCTAGTTAAGGGGCCACATTTTGGCCTAAACCCTGTAGGTAGGAGTTCTATCCATCATCAATTCATAGCTCTTGCAAGTACGCTCATCATGTCCTACTAACCTACAAAAGTTGCATAACAATTTTTGTGGTGCTTGTACATACTTATGTAGTAAGTGACGGTTATTCGTGGCATGTTTTCTAGCTACCTGACAGATAGTGCACCATAATGCAGGCCCTGTGCTAGATCCTTCTTGAGCTTTTTTCCTTAAAGGCATCAGTCCTCCTCCTGCAAGGTAATTTGCAAAGACTAGGCAATGGTCTTTGTCATGACCCTGACTATTGCATTTCAAGCACCATGCCTCCTTGTGTACCTCTGGTCGAACCGTCCTATCCTGCTTCAGACTTTTCATCTCAAGGCATAGATTCTGTTAGCACCTAAATCTGCCTTAGGCTGAAAGAGGGCAAAATTCAGGGTAACCACAAACCACGCTCAGTCTGGTAGCTAGCCCTACCAGAACAAGAGAGGGCTCTCTCTGAGTCACGCTCAGTGAATAAGTAAACAAAATGGTCTGAGATAACTTACAGTGAAATAGTGATCTTAGGCTAGTAAGTAAAAATGGGTACAAGAAACAAATTTTTATGAATGACTGAGTTTCTAGGATGGCATGGGACCAACAGACAACAATGAGCAGAGAATTTAATACAAAGGTAAAAATTACTTCATGAGGCAAGACATCAGAAAGTCTAGCAATTTATTTTGAAATAACATGGAATGGAGAGATTGCTGAGGAGGATGAAAAGGGCATAAGTACATGAATCCTTTTCAACAAAAGAAAAACACGCAGCGTGAAACTTTCCCACGAGCAGAGCAATAAAAATGAATTCTACCTTATATTACTCAGAAAATTTCACTGGAAATGAATATGAATGAACTATGAAACATAATGAAATACATATGCAACACAAGGAAAAACACATTTGCTACACACAACCACATGAATCTCATAAAACAGAGTTGCTGCCTTTCATTAATCCTCTGTCAAAATATACAATGAAGAAACAGAGTTTCTTTCCCACAGTCTCCCAGAAATTACAAGCCAACCAACCCTTTGCAAATGGTTTGCGCACAATAAATAGACTATGCCATGAGGAAATAGAATGACCAAGAGGTGGGGAGTTTCTTAAATCATTACAAAATGGAGATGGAAAACCAACCATTAGCTACAGGTGCAACGTTACAAAAATGACAAATGGCTTGGGTGACCGTTTGCCTTCCTTTGCCACTTGGATAGAAGCCAAACTCTTTAAAATTTGCCTTAGTTGCCAAAAAATGTGAAATGTAGATGAGTGGGCCCACTTGGAGAAAGTCGCAATTCGAAATTTCACGAAACAGAGGTGAATTTGGCCCTTTTCTCTATATGCCTCGCGCCTAATTCTATATGTGCCATGCCACTTTGGAGGTTGTTTTGAGGTACCTGCAGGAGTCCAAAATGTGTCAAAGTGTGCTTGTTGGAAATCCTGGCCTGTCTACTTTCCAACCCAAGTTTAATTTCTGAATTTGGTGCTCATTTCCCCCTCCAAATCTTCATTCTCCCAAGACTGCTTCCTGTGTGTCAAAATAGGCGCAGAGAGGTCATTTTTTGAGTGTTTTTGACCTCCTGGAGACTCAAATCATGCCCAAATTTCTTGTCCATGCACTAGTAGTTGTGATTTTGCATGCTAAATCCAAAAATGCAAGCCATTTCCAATTTGGAGCTCCCAATCCTAAGCGTCGCGCCAGTGGCGCGGTGCACAGGGAGAAAAAACCTGCGTTGTGACCAAAAATTTTCCATGTGACCAAAATTGTCCCAAATTTCTTGAAATTTGGGCTAGAGGTCTCTAAGAGGTACTATGATAGGCCACAGAGGCTTCAGCCAAGATTCGAAGCCGATCTTGCTCTTTTTGCCTCTTTTTCCTCTTTGTCGCTTTGCTCAATTTTGCCTTCAAGCTCCTTATCCGAGCCTTCAAACTCATGTTCTGTGCCCTGTAATGAAAAACCGTCTACCTCACTATAGTTTTGTCCCTATCATCCTTCTCCAGCAGTCTCTCAAGGTGGATGTTGATACGCTCGAGCCAAGACTCACGGTCATTGTTAATCTCTTGCTTCAAGGGAGTGAGCTCGATCCTCCTATGATGGGCAGCTTGGCGATTCTCACTGATGCTTTACAGCTCCATGATCTCATGCTAGTCCTCAAGATATTTGTTCCTCTGCTCCAAATACCTGATAATCCATTTGGCCCTCTCCAAATTGAGTGACAAGTCCTGGATCTCTGTTTTCTACTCCTGGATGGTCATCCTAAGTTTGGCACTCTCCACATCTGCATCATCATCCTGAATGAGGATGAAGTCGACCTCCTGTTCACCTGATGGCCCCTCATCATGCATGGGACTCTTGCCCTTGTCCTGTACCTATGTTGTCGATGCTGGAAGTGAGGCCCCTTCCACCCTGGGTGGAGATAACACTCGCTTTGCTGCTGCAAACAAGTGCTTGCTGCCTCTCTAATATGTAACGAATACCTACATAGTAGTGGTCTCATGGCACTCATACTGATGAGAAGGACCACCTATCTCATGCTCTACCTCCGATAATACCTGTGAAGTGCTGAAGAGGTCACGGGAGATGAATTTCTCCCAAGCAATGCCCTGTAATCCCAACTGATGATCCACCAAAATCCATAAAAGAGCAAAGTGATAAACACTGTTAAGTTGCTACTGAGGGGTCTTATGCTGCATGAAGGTGTTCATCCTCTCTATGTTCCTACAAATGAAAAATGGGAGGTTCATCATCCATACCCTGGTAAAGTGCATGAGAAACCTGATGTGATAGGCATATAGACGAGACAACCTCCCCTCACAGCTGAAGTATTTCATGATCAATTTCATGAGTGGAGCATATTCATCTTTCAAATATCTGAATGGAAAGACTCTTGTGAGCTGCCTCAAGAAACTGGCCTTAATG